>PVKB01003784.1:0-166848 GCA_004027205.1 Ctenodactylus gundi
GGGGGGGGGGAAGCAGGCTGGCCAGCCAGGATAGCGCCCTGTGGCTGTGAGGGCACAGATCAGCTTGCAGGAAGGCCTTGTGGTAGAGAGGCTAGAGCTGAGGATAGGCAGAAGCATGGAGGCCGGCCACCCCAACTTGCCGCACCCCCGTCCCTCTATCAGCCCTGACCTCCGCCTGCACCGCAGCCAGAACCTGTGACTGCCTTCTGCCAAAACCCCAAGGCAGAGACGGCTGTCCAGGAGCCCCGAGCGCCAGCCCCACCAGGCTGCTCGCGCTCTTGCAAACTGCTCTCTGATCTCTGTCTTCAGCTCTGTATCCCGACCGCTGCCACCTGGCCCGTCACCTAGGCTTCTCCCCTGGATTCAGCTTTCTAACTGCTCCCCCTCTCCCTCTCCACCCCACCCACGTTGTTCTCCATAGAGCCTCTCCTACCCCTGGGCTCGAGGGCCCCTCTGGTCACCTTGGGCTCCTTTAATACACTAGTGCCTCTGTTGCTTCCTGTGTCCCATGGCTCCCTCCTCTCTCCCCTACCTAAAATTCTCCTCCTGGGGCTAGAAGAATAGCCCAGAGGTTAGAGCGCTTGTATGGCAAGTACAAAGGCCCTGGGTTCAATTCCCCAGTACCACATAAGCCAGGCATGGTAGCACATGCCTATAATTCCAGCACATGGGTGGCTGAGGTAGAAGGATTGCTGTGTCTTCCAGGCCAGCCTGCACTACGTGGTGAGTTCAGGACCAACCTGGACTACAGAGTGAAACTCTGTCTCAAAAATAAATAAATAAAATAAAATTCTCCCCTCTCAGGAGGGTGTTCTATTTGCCAGCCTCCGCATCCTGCCAATCTGCTTGGGTTGCCTTACTTCTCTGTCTCTTAAATTTACTTTTTTAATTTTACTTATTTTTTGTGGCATTGAGGATTGAATCCAGAGCCTTCACACTAAGGTATATCCTTAACCCCTTTTTAGTTTCTGAGCTTTGAGACAGGTTCTCACCAAGTCGCTAAACTGCCCAGGCTGTGGGTAAACTTGTGGCCCCCCTGCTCAGCCTCTGAGAGTACTGAGTGGGATTACACGCGAGTGCCGCCAGGCTGGGTTTATACTTCTCCTCTCCCTGGTTTGTCAGGACTGTAATTCATCTGGGCATGTTGCACTTAGGTCTGCCTCCCCTCAGGAGGGAGGGCTCCGCAGCGTGGGCGCCTGGCTTGCATTCACACGCTGTTCTCCCAGCCCTCAGTGTGCGGCCCACAGCAGTAGGGATTCAATGAATTGTAAGGAGAAATAAGGTAGCGAATGAGAGAAGCAGCGAACCAATGACCTGAAGGTCGGAGACTCAGAGCTCTCCTGAATAACAGGCAAGAAGTAGCACCCCCTGTCCCAAGGCCCCTCCACTGCCTGGGCCCCACACCTGAGGCAGGAACTGGCAACTGGGTCTCACTTGGCAAATGCAAGGGCCCAGAAGTCCCCGATGGATCCTTGGGCTGTTGGGGCCTTGGGATGAGAAAAGGCCAGTCAGCAGCAAGAGCCCCCTCCAGCTCTGAGAGGGGTTTCCCTGCTCACCTACTCCCCTGCCCACCAGATCTCCTCAACTCCCGCTGCCCCGCCCCACCGCTCCCCAGCTGGGCTAGCAGCTTCAGGGGTCCAGGAACGGAGCGAGCAAGGTGGGCTCCATCTGGTAGCTGCGTGGCTCTGGAGGCCATGGATGTCCTCAGGGTTGCAGAGCCAAGGCCAGGGACTGTCCCAATGACCCAGGGGTTTTGCCGGACTTCTGCCCAGACCCATGGGCAAGAGAAGGCCTTGAGAGCAGTACAGCAGCAGCCTCCAGAAATCCAGAGGCCAGCGTCTCTTCTGCAGGTCCAGCCACAGAGGACTCAGAGGTCCTGCTGGCCGCAGACTTGGCCAGTACTCGTGGCGCAGGGCCGGGTGAGCTGCCCGAGGCCCCAGCAGCTCCCTTGGCAGGCTGGTGTGGGATGGAACCAAGGGCAAGGGCTCACGAGCCACCTTCAGAATTGGCGGTTCTGTCCGCACTGCGGGGCCGCCAACCCTGCTCAGCTAAGCCGATCCCACTGATGGCCTTTGGTGAGACGCTCTGCTGCTGGGCTTTGGTCCTGCTGCTGTCTTGCAGAGCAGATGTGCCAGGGGATGAAGGATTCTCCCAGGACCACGGTGAGCCGGGGGCAGGGGCAGGGCAAAAGGCAAGAAGACCACCAGGAAAGCTGCAAACCAAGACAGGCCCATTCTGCTGGCACTGGGCACCAGACACCCCACCTATCAGCACCACCCTCGCATTAGGACCTGAGAAGGTCCAAACCTTGGCCCAGTTCAGTCCCCAGACCGCTGAGTACCCTGAGCAATTATCCTCCTCTCTGAACCTACTCCACCAGACCAAGAAGCCCTTCCTGCCATCTGTGTAGCAACACTGAGAACAGAAGGGCATGCCCCGTCCCATGCCAACTCCATGTGATGCCTGCCCTGTGCCAGGCTCCCCTGGAGGGGTGACCTTGTGTGCCCTCTGGGAGCCCCAAGCCTAGGGGACTGAGAGGACTCTGGCACCACCTTGGCATCTTCTAGGTGACCGAGCCCTCTCAGTCAACAAGAACGCGAGAGGGGGAGTGTGGATTGAAGAAAACTGGACTCTTGCAAGGGTCGCTGCAAAAGACACTTTATTATCTACAGTCTTGCTTTTATACCCTCCTTGCTTTCCCACTAGTTAACAGTCACGTGTTTCCACACCTGATCCAAAGTTCAAACGGTCAAAACAACATGCAACCTAAATTGAGTAAACAAGCAACACCTGGAATTCCAAACGGTCAAACGGTAAAGGAACTTGGCCGAGGTCAGCAATGCTGAGGCTCCCGGGCCCTGAGGACCCCAACATCTAGGCCAAAGCCAGGGGACAAGGAAGGGCAGCCCTGACATGGAGCCTCGGAGATCACTGAGGAAGCCTCGTGAGTGAGTGAGGATGTGGCGACCGGGACAGGGCTCTCAGGCTGGCCCGCGCCACTATGCTCCCTGACCAGCCAGGAGAATCCCCGCAGCCAGAAACTGTCTCCTGCTCATCCTGCAGGCTCCTGCCAGGCTTCCGAGGCTCGGAGTCTGCTGGCCAACACTGTCCTCACAGGCCCCTGCAAGAGAGGGCTGTGTCCAGCTGTGCACACCTCTGACAGCCCCTGTGCAGCATTCTGCCCTCCAGCTGGGGTGCTAGCTGGCTGTGCCTCCTGCCAGGCGGCCCCAGCAAAGCCCTGGGCTGCAGGGGTAAAGCCCTGTTACCACGCAGGGGCTTAGGGGCAGGAAACAGAGGAGGACTTAAGAGTCCTGTCATCTTCAGATGTGGGTGGGTGTTTTTAAGGGAGGTGACGGTGCTGCCCCTGGTAAGGGTGGGGACAGGAGCATTGGTGGTGGGCGGGAGGGAGGGTGTCTGTGATGACCGTGGCAGTCACGGGAGCGTTGTGGTGTAGGTGGGGCGCTTTTTGTAGTTGTGGTGGGAGCTCTGGGTGATTAGATAGGACGGAGTTTATGGGAAGGAATGTTTGAAGCTTCTGCACAGGGTAACGCTTGCCACTCCTCCGCAATGCGCCCTCACCCCAACACACAGATCCAGGATCACCCACACCCCAGCCCTGCCCTTCCTCTGCTTCCTCACACTGCCGGCCTGGAAGAGCTGTACCCTCTGCCTGCCCCAGCACTGCCATCCCTGCCCCTGCCCTCTGGGTAAGGAGACAAGGTGCCGGGGCTGGCCAGGGCAGTGGAGAGGGAGGGAGGCTTGGACCTTTAGCAACCTTTCCCCTGGTCCTGGTTCCATGGTTCCCAGTCTCCTGTGAGCCACCCACCCAGCCTGCACGAGTCCCCTGTGACTTGTTCCCATGGCATTCAACCCACTCAGATGTCCCCATTCCACCTCCCTCCCCTGTGCCTCCAGGATACCCAGGTCTTACCTGGTGGCCCTGGTCTACTGAGAAACCTATGTCCCCAGAATTGCTCATGTCCCACAGGGGATAGGTGAGGCTGGCGTGCACACACTCTGCCTCATCCCTGGCAGGCCACCCCTTTCCAAGCATCCAGGGTCTAGGACCGTCTAGTTTCCACTGGCTCCAGTTCCAGAGCAAAGGCTCACGCATCCCAGGACCCTGGGTGCTCCCCTCCTGCCGCCTCCAAGCTTGCCAGGCCTGGCTGGAGCTGGGACAGCACCGTGCAGTCCTCCCAGGGGACTGGGGTGCTGAGGACTGCCAGCCACAGTGGTAACAGAGGAGCTATTTCACACCATTGAGGAGGGCTGGGATCAGATGTCCGTGGGTGGGCGGCATGGCGGGGAGCTGAGCTCCTCTCCCTTCCCAGCCCCTCCTGACCAAGACCACTTTTAGAGAAAACTCGTTAAGATCAGGGCTCCTCCTGTGTCTAAGAATCAGGCTGTGGCCAGGGTCATGGTTCACTGGGGTAAGTCTGGAGTGGGAATGTGAAATGGGCTGCCTAGGAACCTTCTCACTGCTGCTTCCAGGCCCTGGACTCTCACCGGGCTGCCCCAAGGCAGGAACAACCCCAACTTGACGCCTGAAATAAATTAAATGGGAATCTGGCCACAGATCAAAGAGAATTTCAACAAAATAAAGTGGTTGCTTTTGTTTTTGTACTGGTGATTGAAAACCAGGTCTCTTAACATGCCAGGCCAAGTGCTGTGCTGCTGCTGAGTTTCATCTTCAGCTCTTTGTAAAATTTTATTTCAAGACAGTCTCACTAAACTAGATTAGGACTTGGGATCCTCTTGCCTCAGCCTCCCAAACAGAGGAGAATGTAGGCATGCACCCCCATCTCCAGCTTCAATAACAGAACCTGTTTCTTTTTTTCTCTTCCCTTGTTTTTCTAATTCTCTTTTTGAAACAAATGTCTCACTTTGCAGCCCATACTGTCCTCCAACACACAGCAATCCTCCTGCCTCAGCCTCCTGAGTGCTGGAATTACAGGTGTACACCCCTGCACCTGCCTATGTGGTCCTGGAGGGTGAATCCACTGCTTTGTTTTTAATAGGCAAGTGGTCTGAGCGCTGAGCTACACCCTGATCCCCAAAAGCAGCTTTAAAAGAGGCACAGCCCCTCGGATGGGATGAGCCCAACTCAGGAGTTCAGTGACATTGCTGTTGTCGTGAGCCAGCTTTGCACGCTTAGCCAGGGCCTTCTGGGCTCTCTATACATGGCAGGGTCCCCTTCTTCTTCTGAGTTGCATAGACTCTGGCTCACTGACACACAGGTCCCCCACATACAGCTGCCTGCACAGGTGAGCCCTACGGCTCTGAAGCTGGGCTATGGCTGGGTCCTGCCGGGTACTCTGGGGCAGGAGGAGGCTGTCCTCCTGGGATCATTCCAGGCCTGGAGAGAGCATGTGTTCCCACCCAAAGGGCCTGGGGAGTGGAGTGGCAGTGGACACCAAAGGACCGGGTGGGGGCAAAGGCAGACGGAGACAGGTCATTCTTGCTAGCCAGGTTGATACTTGCTTGGACCCACGGGCTGCGGGGCCCACGGAGGCCCAGCTTTGCCTATGCACCATCCAAGGCAGCCACCCGGGGCAAGAACAAGGTGCCAGGCAGGGCCATCCTTTCCTGGCATCCTCTTTCAAGCTCCCCACCCAGGCCGTGGTGAAGGGTGATGTGATACCATGTGGCCCTCAGCAAGGTCCTGCCAGGCCTGAATCCGGGTCTGTTATCTCACTCATCCCAGAGGACATAGCTTGGGGCTCCAGGAAGACTGGGTAGAGGGACCCTAGCTCCCTGCCTAGCCTCTGCCCCACCCCACGTTCCCTGTGTGGTGTTTAAGGCCTCAGTCCCTTTGCTGCCAGCTCCTCTCCCAGGCTCTGGTCTGTGCTGGCTCCCAGCAGGACCATGGGGGAGGACACTAACCCCCGTGCCCTCCTTGTTTTTCCAGAGACAACAGCTGATAAAAAGGCCAGGAGACAAGAGGTGAGCTAAGTGACAGGGGACCTGTGGTAGTGAGTGGGGCTGGACAGGGAGGCTCGACTCAGAGAGATCTTGGCCCCAACCCTCCCCACCTCCTACCATCGGATTTTCTAAGGGGACACTTTAGTCCAAACCATGAACCACTTTCAATTATAAACATGTATCTTTGACTACATGCTTCATTAGTACCAGTGTTACCATGGGTGCCCGAGGAAATTTCCACGTCCTTTTTAAATTTATTTATTTATTTTTGAGACAGGGTCTCACTCTGTAGTCCAACCTGGGCCGGAAGTCACTGTGTAGCCCAGGCTGGCCTTGGACTCACAGCAATCCTCCTGCCTCAGCCTCCTGAGTGCTGGGATTACAGGCGTGCGCCGCCATGCCTGGCTTACAGGGTTCTGGGAAATCAAACCCAGGGCCTTGTGCTCTAACCGCTGTATTATTCCTCCAGCCCCAATTTCCACATTCTTGTGCGCAGCAAGGAGAGACTTAGAAGCACACACACAGGCACGGAGACAGCAGCGAGGTCATTACAGTGAAAGCAGCCAGCACCAGCAAGGGCGAGTGGTGCGAGTGCCAGCAGTGGTGATGCTGGGTCACCCTGCTCCCTCCGGCCCCTGAACTCTTCCAAAGTGTCTTCTCGAATGTGACTGATACCGCAATAGACGGATGGCTTGATTGACAGAGGGCTGGTCATGCCTGCTGCCCCACTGCACACGCACCTGTCCACAGTCCATTCTGTTACCGTGGGAAGCATGGAGTACGGCCCATATGCCCAAGCCTTCAGGGCTCTCCAGGGGATGGGGTGTCTCGTCAGGTCACAGGAGACTTAGGGGGCCTGCACCGCGGTTTGGAATTTCCCTGGCAGGCTTCAAGGCTTTTAACTTCTTTTATGTTGACCATCATTCAATGGCCTGTGGCAAGCTTTGGGCCAAGTTTGGGGTGACCCTTGGGGCACTGGGTGAGCCTAGAGGTATTGCCTAGGGCCAAGTGATTAGAGGGAGATCAGTCTCATAGAGCCCCCCTTCTTGGTATCCATATTGCTGGTATTTCTGATTTCTTTCCAGTACTAGAAATTGACGACAGAGCTTCATGTGTGCTAGGCAAGGGCTCCACACTGAGCTACCTCACCAGCCCTTTCTTTTCATTTTCTGTTTTAAGACAGGGTCCCACAAGGATAATGCCCTTTGGGGGCAGGGCAGGACACTTACCCTGAGCCCTCAGGGTGCTTATGTCCTGTTGGTCAGAACCTGCCTACGTGATCATACCCACCTATGAAGGAATGCTGGCAAATACCATCTTTACTCTGCAATATTATGTTTCCAGTTAACAATCAGGGGCTATGGACAGGCATCCTAGAATCCCAGAAATTCAGAAGGCTAAGGCAGAAGGGTCCCAAGTTTGAGGCCAGCCTGACAACTTAGCAACTTAGTGAGACCCCCCATCTCAAAATAAGAATAAAATTGGGTGGAGTTGTAGCTCAGTGTTTGACCCTCAGTACCACAAAAACAAATCAAAATACCTTACAAAATAAATTCTAAATTGAAAAATACAAGTAAACTTAGTAATTACCTGAATGAGTTTCACAAGCAATTAGACACTAATGAAGAGATAATTAGGAAATTGGAGATAGGCCCGAAGAAAATGCATAGTTAAGCATGGTAGCACAGGCCTGCAACCCCAGCTACTTGGCAAGCTGAGGCTAAAAGATGGTAAGTTCAAGGCCTACTTGGACACTCAAGGAGACTCTGTCTAAAAATATAAACGAAATAAAATATAGGATTGGAGATATAGCTCAGTGGTTGTAGCCATTGAAGGAATTGTGTCAGCTTGAGAGAATTAGGAACCACACCTCCATTAGGATCAGGATTTGTGAACCACCCTAGATTGGGGATCAAGAACTGGTCTGGATTCGAGTGTGAGTCATTTGTGGGCTGGCCAATGAGAGAAGAGCACCCACCCAGATGTGGGAGGGCCAACTGGAACTCCAAGGGTATAAAAGGAAGGAAGAGGGAAGATTGTTACAGCTTCTTCCTCAGGGAAAGCTCTTGCCTTCACAATTGTCTACTGCTACACATCGCACATCGTCAGCACAGATTTGCTGTGCTCTCAATGTGTGCCTGTCTGCCCATTGCTGCTCCTTAGTCACTGATCTTCAGGCTTTGGTCCTTTGTCCAAGATCTACAGCAGACTCTCACCCACCAGCTGTCCTGCAGTCCCGGACGGGAGATCTACTTCACGGCTGAGCAGCCATCTTGGACCATCTCTATCCTTGGATTTGTAAGCCTTCCTAATAGATACATTTTGTGATAAAACCTGTAAATTCTGTCTTTTGAAAGAACCCAAACTAATACACTGGTAGAACACTTTCCTAGTGTGGGCAAGGCCCTGAGGTCAACCTAAATAGGAGGAAAAGAGAAAAACTAGATGAAACATGAAGAAATGAAAGAATAAAACACAGAAGGGAGCTTAAGAAATATAAAGGAGGGGCTGGAGGAATGGCCGAGTGATTAAAGCACTTGCTTTGCAAGTGTGAGGCCCTGAGTTCAATTTCCCAGCACAATATAAAGCTGGGCATGGGGGTGCACACCTGCAATCCCAGCAGCACTCTGGAGGCTGAGGCAGGAGGATTGCCGCAAGTCCAAGGCTAGCCTGGGCTACATAGTGAGTTCAGGACCAGCCTGGGATTCAGAGTGAGATACTATCTCAAAAAATACATACATATAAAGGACTAGGTCAAATACACCTGTTATGTCCAGATTGCGGGGACCTCAAAGACCACCAGGAAACCGAGGCACGTTTGTAAGAACAAGGAGCTTTTATTCAGGCTTGAGCTTGGGCTCTCAGACTTCACCAACGCAGTGGATCCATGCAGAGAGCCCAGAACAATAGCTGAGCAGAGTTTTTATGGGGTAGGGGCAAGGGTGGTTACTGGGGTAGGGGCAAGGGTGATTACAGGAAATGTGACATAAGCACAGCTTTATTACATAAAAAGCAATTACAATTACACAGCACCTATAGTAACAACATTAACCACTCAGAATTTGTGGAGTGTCTCTAACATCTGGCAGGACCCAATCATGACTTTTGAGAGACTTTTGAAAATGACCAATTATGAGATGAGCTCAAGGGGGGCCACCTGGGGTTTGGGCAAGCAGGGGGTGTAATACAAAGTAACTATCTATAGTCTCCAGACCTTGGTTCAGACCACAAGAATGCTAGACAAGTTCTTAACCTTTTCTGACTGGCTGGTTGGGGGTGATATTCAGCAAAGGCAGACTTGCTGTTTTTCCCAGTCCTCTCCGGTTGACTGATTTAGGGGCAGTTTCAGCCTTCGGCAATGTGTGGCTCTGTCTGATTTCTCAGAAACCTAAACCTGGGCCTGCTAGCTTTTAGGGAGAGTCTGAGGCCTGTCATGGAGTCTGTCTAGCTTGGATCTTTCTGAATCCCAGAAATAATGGGGAAAAGTAAGGGGACAGAAGCAATATTTTTTAAAATAGTGATTGAGACGATTTTTTTTCAGGACATTTTATCAATTCCAAGCAATACAAATGAAAATAATCTCACATCCACACCCATTATGGTATAACTGAGGAAATGTATATAAGAAAAATCCAGATTTCCTCAAAGGAACACAATTGGGCTTATAGGTGACTTCTCCAAAAGACGTAATAGGAACCAGAAGACCATAAAATGACATAACACCTTCCCAGGAACACAAGAAACTGACCACTAAGGCCAGCGAGGTAGCCCCCTTTCAGGAAGCATGAGGCCCGGGTTCCATCCCCCAGCACCATGTAAGCCTTCTGTGGTGGCACACGCCTGTAATCCCAGCACTTGGGAGGCTGAGGCAGGAGGATTGCCGTGAGTCCAAGGCCAGCCTGGGCTCCCTAGTGAGTTCAGAACCAGCCTGGGCTACAGAGTAAGATCCTGTCTCAAAATAAATAAATAAATAAATAAATAAAATTTAAAACTAAAAAGGAAAAATAAAAACAGCAGCAACAACAAAAACTAGCAAGCTTCACACGTTCAGACCTAGGAAGTGTCCTGCAGGCCAAGGAAACATACCCAACGCTCCACGAGAAAGCTCAGATACACAACAGAAAAGACAGATACAGACCTGCACAGACATGTTTCTCTCATTCGTATTTTCTCTTTCGTTGAGATTTTTCTGTCTAGATAGAAGGAAAACAATAAGAAGCCCGTCCGTCGTCTGCAACAATCATTGGCCACGCTTCCTTCCTCCTGGCACCTCCACATTTCTGCTGACATCGATGTTTTGAAGCAAATCTCAAGTATCAGTAACATGATCAGTGCCTAAGTGGGTCCTGTGAGAGGAGACAGCGGGGCTGCGGGCAGTCAGGGATCCGGGCCGAGACAGGGAGGCCGCAGGAACGCAGCATGACTCCCGCCACTCCCCGTCACTCCCAAGACCTACTCACTGGATAAACATGAAGTCGTTAAAAGAAAGCTGCTTCAGGGGGGCCTTCCAGAGCAGCTGGCTTCCAGGTGGAGCATCTGGCCACCGGCCTCAGCGCTAAGCTGCTTCCTAGGACAGCCCGGCACCTGGCTCAAGGGTGGAACCGCTCGCACGGGCCGCGCACATTTCCGGTCCCACCTCTGCCGAGCAGAAGCTTTACCCTCCTTCTGTCCCATCCATCAGTGTCCCAGTAGTGCTCTCTTCCGAACCTGCCTCCCCACCCCGTCTTCCGCGACTTACTCTCCAAGCCTGTGGAGACGCGGACTCGCGCTGGGGCCTGGCACAGCAGCGTGTATCCCTACAAGCGTGGTTTTGTTGGTGGGGCTGGGGTTCTAACCAGGGCCTGGCGCATGCTGTTCAACAAATGCTCCACCACAGACCTGATGGAGCGCTTGGCTTTTTGTGTTTTTGCTTTTGGAAGCAATGTCTCACTGTGAGTCCAGGCTGGCCCTGCACTTGCTGTTCAGGCTCCACCTTCAGATTCTGCTGTGTCAGCCTCCAAAGTAGCTAAGAAAGGGACTGGAGGAATGACGCAGTGGGTAAAGCACTTGCCTGGCAAAGGCAAGGCCCAGAATTTGATTCCCTGGCACCACATAAGCCAGGCGCGTGGCACATGCCTGTAATCCCAGCACTCAGGAGGCTGAGGCAGAGGATTGCAGTAAGTTAAAGGCCAGCCTATGTTGTGCCCAGATTGCGAGACCCCAAGGAAGACCCCCAGGAGCCGATACCGATGCTAGCACACGAGAGTCTTTATTGCAAGCTGGAGCCTGGGCTCTTTACTGCAAGCTGGAGCCTGGGCTTCCACTCCAGCGCAGTGGAGACAAAGGGAGAAGCCCTGAGCACAATCCACACTCGAATTTTATTGGCAAAACCCACGAGATTATAACAGAAACCATTCAAGTTATTTATCACAAAAGTGATTGATTATCACACAGGAAGGGTCCGGGGGAAAGTCTCTATCAGTTAAAGTTGACTGACTCTTTGTTTCACAAGAGACTGCATATCTGGTGATGTTTTCCAGAACCCAGGGACCCAGGTTTAGCCTTGAGCGACATACCTTTTCCCAATTCATAATTGTTAAACAGCTACCTAGCTCCGGGGAAACTGAAACCCAGACCTTTCCAGGAACCTGAGACTTTTAGGCCTGCCACTTGAAGGAGGAGTTTAAGGCCTGTCATGGAGTCTCCGTGGCTTGGGTCTTTCACCTGGATTATAGAGCAAGACCATGTCTCAAAAAAACAAAAAAAACCCCACAAACTATCATAGTATCTAAGATAACAGGTTTACATTACCATTCAGATAAACGTTAAAGCCAAGATTCCTCAAGTATCCTTTTACTACATTTGGTTATGTATTTCTCGTGTCTTTTCTTTTCTTTTTGAGACAGTCTTGCTCTGTAGTCTAGGTTGGTCCTGAACTGACTCTGTAATACAGGCTGGCTTTGAACTCACTGCAGTCCTCCTGCCTGAGCCTCCCAAGCGCAGGGATTACAGGTGTGCTCTACCACGCCTAGTTTATGGTGTGCTAGGGAATGAATTTAGGGCTTTGCACACGATAAAATAAGTGCACTAATCTCTGAAGACACTCAGCCTGTAAATGATAAGTTTGACCTTGAATTCAGAGAATTCGCAATTTTAAGATATCTGATGTGTTTCAATTCCTTATAATTCTTCTTGATTCTTCAAATATCTTGTGTTCTGCCAGTGAGGGACTCTTCAGGCTGATTCTTGGGTTCTTGCACGAGCCCAGCTGGTCTCTACAACTTCCTTGAGCTCTGCTAAGCCAGACATTCAAGGGTCCTACCCAGACTCTGGAAAAGCCATTTCTCTAAGGACTGGGATTTCCTGATCAGAAAATGGTGTCCAGTTGCCACAGTCTGGGCACCAGGAGTGCTTGTTACCACTGAGTTAGTCACTGGTCTTGTCCTTTCCAAGGACAAAGAAAGATAGTACTTTTTTTATTGTTGTTCCTTTTGCAACAGTCTTGCACTGTCGTCCCGGCTGGTCCTGAACTTACTATGTAGTCCAGGCTGGCTTCGAGCTCATGGCAATCCTCTTGCCTCAGCCTCCTGAGTGCTAGGATTACAGACGTGTGTTACCTGCCACACCCCAGGTCCTGTGCTGTGGGGAATCAAACTCAGGGCCTGTCCTTGCTAGGCAAATGCTCTCACTGCTGCACTAGTTTTCCAGCCCAGTAAAAACATTTTAAAGGAGAAAAATAGGTCTGAGTGAGAACCCAGGCTAAGCAGACTCCATGACAGGCCTCAAACTCTCCTTAAAAGCTAGTAGGCCCAAGTTTCAGTTTCCCCAGAGGGAGTTGTGATTTCCCCTGGGAGGTGACACAGCTGCAACTGCCCCTAAATCAGCCAATCGGGGAAGGCTGAGGAAATACCTAACATTCCAAGGGATATAGATAGTTTGCTTAATGTTAGTTAGCCAATCACTTTGTAACAAGTTTGCTCTGGCGGAATGCCACCCAATCATGTAACCACTAAACTGGAAACCCCCACCCCTTCAAACCCTAATAAAAACCCTGCCTAACTATTGTTTGGGGCTCTCTGCACAGATCCACTGCATTGGTGAAGTCTGAGAGTCCGAACTTAAGCTCAAATAAAGGCTCTTTGCTTTTGCATACATGCTCGGTCTCCTAGCAGTCTTTGGGGTCCCTGTGATCTGGACATAACACTGAGTTCATAGTGATATTTAGAATTCAAATTTAGAAACCCTCCAGGGTTTCTTTTGAGCAAACATTTCTGATTTAAATATGTGTCTCTCTTTTTAAATAGGGAGAAGCGGAATTCTGAATGTCGTTGGCATGTCCAGCAGACCCTATTTGCCCTGTGCAAAACAGCTTCCTGGTCCGTATTGACTGTGACTGAGTGTCCAGGCCCGCCGGACAGCTCAACGAGGTCCTGCGAGGGGGGGAGTGAGGATGAGAAGGGACAAGAGACACAAAGGAGGGAGACAAGACAGGCTTTCTGATCAAGTCTCAAATTTTATTTTTCTCACACGAGCTTATATAGGGCAGAATGGGGAAGGGGAGTAGGGTTGCTAGGAAACCTGTCTGCGTAAGCAGGCAACTAGGTGGTCTAACTCTAAACGTTCCACTCCATGTTAGGAAAGGTCATCTGTACCTTAAAATGAGTAGTGGGAGAGAGTTCATTCTTATATTAGGAAAGGCCACCTGTGCTTGGGAGCGAGTCACAGGCATCAAAGATAAGATTAAGTACAGGTATAGGCGCCAGAGGTTAAACAGTCCTTGGAAGAATGTGGCCTATCAGACGATCTGACCAACAGCTTTAATTACGGTGGATTTGAGCCAAGATAGAGTCACCTATGTCCCAGATTCAGGGTGGCTCCCCACAACTGAGGCTGTTGGAAACACTACTTTGCCCCCTTCCGGCTTTCGGGGTCTGCAGCGACTCAGGCTCCCAACCTCGGGGGTTTCCTAAGCTGGGAGGCAGATGCATCCCCGAAGTGCCCATGGACAAGTGTAGGGGAGATGTGCTGGGGGGGTAAGTGTCCTTGCAGGTAACTCAAAGTCAGTGTCGGACAAGGGGCAGTAGTAAATGCCTGACTCCCTGTCACCTGCAGGGACACTCTGAAGGGGCTCCCCCCCCCTTTTTTTTCTTATGGTGGTGCTAGAAATTAAATCCGGAGCCTTGCACAAAGCTGGGCAAGTGGTCTACTGCTGAGCCACACCCCAGCCCCAGTGGGCTTTCCACATGTCCTGGGCATGGGTCCCCAAGGGGCCCAGCAGGACTGAGCATCAGAGGACAGGCAGCTCACCAACACACTGCATTACCTGTCCTTTTATTCCCCCAATTCATATATATATATATATATATATATGCAATACGTAGTGTTTACATTGAGCTTGAGTATTTTGTGAACATATATATCCTGGAAAAATTACAAATCCTTCCCCTCTCCCTTTCTGGCTCTTCCACATCCATTCCCCTCCCCACTAGTTCTCATTATTCCCCCAGTTTGTACTATGGTATGACTGTGATCTGGGTTTCTCAGATTAAAAAACCCGTTCTATACCTAACTTTCTGCCTCTGACTCACTTTGCTGAACACGATGGTCTTGAGTTACCTTCATTTACCTACAAAAGCCTCTAACCTAGTAGTAGTCCACTGTGTATAAGTACCACAATTTGTGTATCCATTGGTCTGTTGATGGGTATTTTGGTGTCTTCCACATTTTAGCTATTGTTAGTTGTGCTATGCACACGGGTATACATGTATCTCTGTTATATGTTGTTTTTAACTCTTGAAAATTTCCCAGAGGTGGTAACACTGGATCGAAAGGTATATTTATTTTGAATCTTTTGAGAGACTTCCATACTGCTTTCCAAAGTGGTTGTACCAGTTTATACTCCCACCAGCAGTGCAGGAGGGTTCCTTTTTGCCACAGCCTTGCCAACTCTGATTGCTATTTGTTCTTGATATACACCATTCTCCCTGGGGTTGGATGGTATCTTAGCGATGTTTTGATTTGTATTTCTCTAATGGCTAATGATGTCAAACATTTATTTCATGTATTTACTGGCCATTTGAACTTCATCTGAGAACTGCCTATTCATTTCCTTTGCCCATTTTTAAATTGGATCTTTGATTTTGAGGGATTTTTTTTTTTTTTCGGTTTCCTGTATATTCTAGTTGTGAGCCTTCTATCTGAGGTATAGGTGGTGAATATTCTTTCCCATTCTGTCGGTTCTCTTTTCACTCTGCTGATAATTTCCTTTGCTGTGCAAAAAGTTTTTAATTTGAGATAATCCCATTTGTTTTGCTATGGGTGTCTTATTTAGGAAGTCCTTGCCTACACGGTCTGACTTCCTCTCAAAGGGCTCACTTGAGTGCCTTCTGACAACCTCCTTTCAAACAGTACTAACATCCATGATTTTTTCCTCAGGCTCCACTGTTTTGTATGGAAATGATCCAAGCTCAGATGGTAGAGAAATAGTCTAGAGAGTGGGCTCTTAGGAGAAGGTTCTGGAAGGTCTCTGGAAGGTTCTGGTCAGGTGACAGCATGAGCTAAACTCCTGAATAGCAGCCACGCTCACATCAAGCCTCCTACAAACCAATTCAATGCTCAGTGATTTGTGATGTTGAAATGTTATGGTTTCACAGGCAAATAATCAGGGGCCATCTTAGCTCATCTGTGGCCACGTGGCCACCCCCTCTCTGCATCTGACCTAGCAAGCCTATGCTAAATCCTTTTAAAATGTACAGAGCAGGCCCCCTGTCTTCCACCAATCTGAAAGGTAAGGATGTGCTCAGTAACACCTGAGGCCTGCGGCGTGAGTGCCCACCTGGTGCTGTCGCTGATGAGCTTAGACGATGCCTTCATTTACAACTTTCTCTATTCTGTAGCTATAAAGCTCTGTAAATGTGTTTCACAGCGGGAACATGACTTGGAGGCTACCTAAAGCTCTATCCCTCCCTGCCAGGGTCATCCCAGTTTGACTCTAGCATAAATTCACCTTTGTCTTTGAGGCCAGAGGTGTGTTTTTGTGTCGGCAGCAGGAAGGACCCCAGTGCTGGTGGCAGGTGGGGTGTGGCAGGCTGGAGGCCAGCACAGCAGGGTGTCTAGGACACTCTGTTGCTGTGGATGGTGTGTGGTGTGGCAGAAGGGCCAGACCAGCAAAGGCAGCAGCTTCTCCAAGTCTGGGTCCTGGTGTAGGGGTCTCCGACCTGCGGGGACCCCCAGAACAGCCAAGGAGGGGTCGGATGACAGAGTAACACACTCTGGGAGCAAGTTCCAGTGAACGCAGTCTCACTTTATTTAGGAAGTACAGGGGCTTAAATAGACTAGGATAATGGGGAAGTTATCTTGGACCAATTAGCAAGGCCTTAACTAGCGGGGTCACCCAGGGGGAGGGAAGAAGTAGAGGAAGGAGGATGGGGTACCCCAGTTGTTTTATAGCCTCTTAATTATCCATACCCATGTTTAAGCAAAACAGCACCTGACTTAAATTACAAGCAATAAACACTTCTTCATGGGAAGGAACGCGGCCAAGGTCAGTGATGTTGAGGCTCTCGGGCCCTGAGGGTCACAACATCCTAGGACAGCAACACTGGAGTCATCTGGAGCTGACTGGAGATTCTCAGACTCCCCCAGACCCACCAACCCACCCACAGAATCGGGCTGAGGCCACACATCTGTGGATTGCAACCTTTGTGTGATTCTCACGGGGCCATTTTGTTGTTGTTGTATTTGTTTTTGGAACAGGCTCTTGCTGTCTAGTCTAGGCTGGTCCTAAACTCATTGTGTAGCCCAGGCTGGCCTCAAACTCATGACAATCCTCCTGCCTTGACCTCCCACGTACTGGGATTACAGGTGTCTACCACCATGCCCAGCTTATGTGGTGCTGGGGAATCAAACTCAGGGCCTTGTGCTTGCTAGGCAAGTGCTGTAACTGCTGTGCTATTCCTCCAGCCCTGCAGATATAAGTTTTCTTTTAGAATATACTCGCAGGAACCGCTGCTCAGTTACAGATGGAAAGCATAAGTTTAGTTTTTTTAGGTCTGAAAATCGTTCTCACTTGCCCCTGCTGTACCTCTTCTGAGTGTCTTCCCTAAAAATTCAAAATCATACAAGAGGGACACATGCATACCTGTGTTTATAGCCGCACAATTGATAGTAGCCAAACCTTAGAAGGAGCCGACGTGTCCATCAATAGACGGACGAATAAAGAAGATGTAGTAGATACACACAGCGGAGTGTGCAAGGAAGACCGACTCGAGTCACTGATAGGGAAACGGAGGCACCTTGAGGCCGTCATGCTCCGCGAGATGCACCACACACGGGGGTTAAGGAGCACACCACTTCTCTAATCGGAGAAACCCAAGGTGTGAGTGAGTGAAAGAGCAAAGTGAAAAGACGGAAGAGAATAGGGAGACAGCGAAGGGGGAGGGGGCGTGGGCGAAGGGGTGAAGAGAGGGATGGAGACGAAGTGGCCCGGCCCGGATTTGCACATGCGCCCATTTGTATACTAATAAAAGAGCAATTTTGACAAAACGAAACAACCCCCAAACAACCACAATTAAAAAAAAAAAAACAGTGCAATAAACTTTAACTAAGAATCCCACCCACCCAAAAAAATAAATAAAAACAAAAAAAGCTTACGTTTCTTTGTTGTTTTGAGACAGGGTCTTGCTCTGTAGCCCAGGCTGGTCCTGAACTCCCTATGGAGCCCAGGCTGGCCTTGGACTCACAGCAATCCCCCTGCTTCAGCCTCCCCAGTGCTGGGATTACAGTCGTGCACCACCACGCCCAGTTTATGTGGTGCTGGGAATTGAACTTGGGTCCTTAGAGCTTGACTTAGTGCATGCTAGGCAAGCGCTTTAACTGCTGAGCCGTTCCTCCAGCCCCCAAGTCTAGTTTAAAAAGAAACTGTGATTCCCCAGAGTGTCCATACCATTTTACATCCCTACCAGCAGTGCATGCGAAATCTATTTCTTTCATTCTCACCAGGAACTGATACAGTCATTACTTTCCTTTTTTTTTTTTTTTTCAGTACTAGGGATTGAACCCAGGGCCTCATATAGGCTAGGTAAGTGCTCTACCACTGAACTGCATTCCCAACTTTTTAAAACTAGATTTTTTTTTTTTTTTAATACAGAGTCTCACTAAATTATCCAGGCTGTGCTTGAACTTGTGATCTTCCTACCTCAGCCTACACAAAAGCCAGGATTAA
This sequence comes from Ctenodactylus gundi, assembly GCA_004027205.1. Classification (NCBI taxonomy): domain Eukaryota; kingdom Metazoa; phylum Chordata; class Mammalia; order Rodentia; family Ctenodactylidae; genus Ctenodactylus; species Ctenodactylus gundi. The sequence continues at coordinate 18,125 of PVKB01003784.1, forward strand.
AGGTGTGCAGCACCATAGTAGGCTAAGGAAGAAACATTTGAGGGATGGGGCCACAGCTCAGAGGTTAGTGTGCTGGCCTCACATGCACAAGGCCCTGGAATCAATTCCCCAGCACCACACAAAGATGAGCTGGGCATGGTGGTGCATGGCTGTAATCCCAGCACTCTGGAGCCTGAGGCAGGAGGTTGCCCATGAGTTTGAGGTCAGCCTGGGCTACACAGTGAGTTCAGGACCAGCCTGGACTACAGAGTGAGATCCTGTCTCAAAAGGAAAAGAGAAAAGAAAGAAAGAAACCCTGGGGAGTGGGGCTCTGTAATCTGTGCTTTTGACATGTGCCCCCAAGATCTTTCTGTATTTACATGTTGCATCGTGACCATTGCGACTTCCCTTTCCCTTTCCGCCCTCTCAGCACCCCCACACCCTCTTGTCCTCTCCACAAAGTCTGTCTTCCCGCTTTCTTCCATCTCTCTTTTGCTTCTTTTATAGTTTGGTTTTCTCATAACAGAGAATCCACGTGATACCGAACCTTCAGCATCTGATTTGTTCCCCTTAGCCTACGGTCTCAAGGTGCATCCATTGCCCTACGGCTGAGTCAAATTTATCTCCATGGCAGCGTAGGACTTCATTGTGTAAATAGAGCACGTCTCCTTCTCTCACTCGTCTACTGTAGCCTGATTTGCGGCTCCGGCATTGAGCTATCGTAAGCTGAGCTGCTAGGAACATGGGCACGCATGTACCCCTCCTGTACGGCAACTTGAACTCCTTCAGGAAGATCCCCAGATGAGGTACAGCTGGGTCCAATGGGATATCTATTTTCAGTTTTTTGAGGAATCTTCATACTGCTTTCCATAGTGGTTTGTACCAGTTTGCAGCCCCACTAACAGTGAAGGCCCCTTTCCCCCAGCCTCACTGCATGTGCTGTACTCTGAGTTCTTGACAGCAGCCTTTCTTTCTGGGGTTAGACGAAGCCTAAGTGTTGCTTTGACTCGCATTTCTCTGATGGCTGAAGACGCTGAATAGGCTGGAGGAACAGCAGTGCTTAAAGCGCCTGCCTAGCAAATGAAAGGCCTGGAGTTCACTTCTCCAGCACCACATAAGCCTGGTGTGGTGGCCCACGCCTGTCATCCCAGCACTGAGGAGGCCGAGGTAGGAGGATTGCTGTGAGTTAGAGGCCAGCCTGGGCTCCATAGTAAGTTCCGAACCAGTCTGGACTACAGAGATATTGATCATTTGTTGATGTATTCACTGGTCATCGAGTTCTCAGGGAACAGTCTGTTCACTTCGCTGGCCCATTCTCATCGGCTCATATCTCGTGAGTCCAGCTTTTCTCAGTTCTGTGTTTATCATCATCTGTCTGAGGAGCAGCTGGCAAAGTTTTGTCCCACTGTATCGATTCTCTTCACTCTATTATTTATTTTGCTGTGCAGAAGCTTTCTAATTTGATATAATCCCATTTATTGATCTTCGGTGTTATTTCGTGTACATTTAGAATTTTATTGAGAAATACCTTGCCGACGCCTATGTCTTCAAGAGTTTGGCCTGCTTTTTCTTCCGACAGGCTCAGTGTTTCCATTTTAACATTTAGTTCTTTGGTCCAGTTTGCTTTGATTTTGGTGAAAGATCTGGGTCTCGTTCCATTCTTCTGCATGTGGCTAGCCAGTTTTCCCAGCAGCATTTGCTGAAGAGGCCATCTGTTTTTTGTTTTTTGTTTTTTGTTTTTGACAGGGTCTCGCTCTGTAGCCCAGGCTGGTCCTGAACTCCCTGTGTAGCCCAGGCTGGCCTTGGACTCATGGCAATCCTCCTGCCTCAGCCTCCTGAGTGCTGGGATTACAGGCATGCGCCACCACGCCCGGCTTTATATGGTGTTGGGAAATTGAACTCAGGGCCTTGAGTTTGCAAGGCAAGCACTTTAACTGCTATGCCATTCCTCCAGCCTAAAGAGGCCATCTGTACTCCAGTGCGTGTCTCTGGCCCTTTGTCGAGCTCAGGGGGCTGAAGGTGCTCAGGCTGTTTCTGTGCTTTCAGTCTGTCCCATGGATCTACCTGTCTGCTCTTGTGCCAATGCCATGTGACTTTTTTTTTTTAAATCACTGTTGCTTTGTGATATAACTTGATGTCTGGTGTTATGATGTCTTCTGCTTCTGTTTTGTTGCTTAGAATTGTTTTGGCTATTCTGGGTCTATCTACATTTTAGAATCATTTTTTTCTAGTTCTGTAAAAAATAATGGTATTTTGGTTGAAATTGCATTGAATCTGTGTATCAGCTTTTTTGGTAGTATGGCCGACAATATTGGTTCTGCTTATCCAGGAGCAGAGATGTGTTTCCCTTTTCCAATATTCTCTTCAATTTCTTTTTTCAGAATACCTCAATCTACATTATAAACATCCTTACTTTCTTTTTTTCTTTGAGACAGGGTCATGCTTTGTAGCCCAGGCTAGTCCTAAACTCACTATACAGCCCAGACTGGCCTCCAACTCATGGTAATCTTCCTGCCTCAGCCTCCTGAGTGCTGGGATTATAGGCCTACACCTACACTACTAAACCTAGCTTCTGTGTTGCCTTGGAATCAAACTTGGGGACCCACTAATTAGGCAAGGACTCTAGCTACCTGTGCTATTCCTTTTCACTTTCTTAGTTAGGTTTATTCCTAGTATTTAATTTTCTTTGAGGCTACTGTGAATGAGATTATATCTGTATATAGGATCTAAAATGCTCTGCAGTCGAGGCTAGTCCTGAACTCACTACGTGGCCCCGACTACCCTAGAACTCACGGCAATCCTCCTGCTTCAGCCTCCTGAGTGTTGGCATGCACCACCACACCTGGTTTATGTGGTGCTGGAGAACTGATCTCAGGACAAAGTCCTTGCTAGGCAAGCACTTTAGTCACTGCCTGCAGCCTGGATTGCTTTTCTGATCTCTTTTTCTGTGTTTTCCTTGTTGCTATAGACAATTGCTATTGATTTTTTTTTTTTCAGTGCAAGTAACAGATGATTGAACCAACCAAATGAGAAAAGAAAAAGTCTTCACCTAGAAACCAGCAGGAAACCCAAGCAGGTCTCTCCAAGAGAAAGAAAAGAGTAAGAAATACAGAAAGGCTCTTGGCCAGGCTGGACGTGAAGGCCACGCAGTTAAAGCACTTCCCACGCAAGCTCACGGCCCTGGGTCGCACACCTGTAATCCCAACACTCAGAAGGCTGAGGTGGGAGGATTGATTTGAGGCCAGTCTAGACTCCATGGTGAGTTCAGGATCAGCCTGACTACAGAGTGAGAAAAAAAAAAAAACTTTGATCAAGAAGTCAAGAGGAAACCCAGACAAGTCTCCATTAGGGAAAGAAAAGAAACAAGCTCCTGACAGAGAAGGCGGGGAGGTGGGGTGTCCCAGCGGTGACACCTCACGACTTCTGTGAGTTGGCTCTATAGCCTGCAGGTGGGCTGGATTCGGTCTCAGTTCTAGGCGTCTTCTAGTGGACTGTCAGTGGACTCGGTCATGTCTCTGCTGATAAGGACAGCTAAGGACTCCTGCCCTTCCCGCGTGTGTTCCCTTTACTCGGCTCCCTTGCCTGACTCCTCTGGTGAAGGTTTCGAGCGCTGTGATGAACAGAGGTGGTGGGAGAGGACGCCCTCATCCCGTTCCTGTTCCGGAGATGCTGTCAGTCCTTCTCACTTGGGATGACGTCAGCAACAGGACTGTCGTAAACTCTCCCGTCCGCTTAAGGGAAGACCCTTCTATACTGGTTTTCAACAGGGTTTCATCATGAAAGGATGTTGTATTTTGTCAAAAGTTTTTTCTGCATCAGTGATGTTTTTGTCCTAGCTTTTGTAGATGTGACGTATTACGTTAATTGATTTACATATTGTTACAGTTGGTTTCACTCAATATCTGGGTTTGGATATTTGCTATTTGATCAAGAATAATCAGTTGGAGTTTAAAGATTTTAAGTAAGAAGCAATTTGTTGAAACAGCCAAGTTCTGGTCTCTAGGTACAAGCTCACTGGTGTATACCACTTCCTTGTCTGGCTGCTAAATCCGGCTCCCGCTGCAGGGGTTGCTGGTTTTGTAGTAATGTGACCCCTTTATGTGGGTGGTTTTTCTTGTTGTCATGCAGATGAGTGATTTTTTTTTCAGGTTGTGAATAGGAGGTGAAAGAAGGATGGGGGTACAGCCTCTGCCAGCCAGAGGGGACCCAGGGGTGTGCGCTCCCCTTTGGCTCAGTGTCTGGGAGTTTTTATAGTTGAGCTGGGTAAGGGGCTGTCCTGTGCTAAGCAGCTTAGCCACTAAGGCTGATGGGCTCTCCAGCCCTACGCTGCTGCTGAAGCCCACCCCCAAGCACCCATCAGGTAGTTCTTAGGAGTGGCAGGAAGTGGCAGAAATGGCAAGAGTTAATCCTGCCTTCCAGCAGCCTCTCTGTCTCGGGAAACCCTCTATCCCTAACTGCCTACAACCCCAATGACTCTTCTCACAATTCCCCTTGGAGTGTTTGACCCTAACTGCCATTAGGGGATTGGGACAATAGTCACTCTGGCTACTACAAGCTAGATAGGGGCGTTGTTGTGTTGGCAGTCAGGGTTTCACTCCATAGAGGGGTGACCTAAGGGTCCCCAGTAGAAGTTAGGAGGCCGGCTTTGTTGGCTTTCAGTAAAGACAGGCACCTGTAGCTTGATGGTTGTATTCCAGGGGAAATGGATAGCAGCGGACAGCTTGTTAGACAAAGTCCAAACTGTAACATCACAATGATAATGATCCCTAGAACTAAAGGATTTTCATCAAAGGATGAGTTAAATTCTGACAGATCATTCACTTGCTGGTTTAATTCCAGGAACACATAAGAGGTATCATCAAAAGTATGACACTCTGCCCTAATAGTGTAAGGTGGCTGTCAAGGCCACCTTATTTTGGGGTATAACTTCTTTCACTAGGTTAGATTTAGTGTTTGTCCATCCTGAGGTGTTTATGGCCATACAAGAGAACATTAAAGTCAGAAAGAATGATGCCATCCTTAAAAAAGCTAACAACTTAGTGGGAGCCATTGGGTTACTTATCCAAAGTGACTGTTGCTGGCTGTTTCTTGAATAGAAGTTTTAATCCTTCTAGTGGCTCCACTGAATATGGAGGTTCAGAAGTCGAATCCTCGATAACAGGCTGGTTCTTCCAAAGCTTCAGGCGTGAGTGATGGACCCAGGACTTGTATTCAGTAACTTAGGCTGCTGTGGGAGTAGACAAGAGTACAGTATAGGATCCCTCCCAGATGGGCTCAAGGGACAGTGTTGTGGGCAGGGATTGCACCAACACCAAGTTCCCTACCTGGAAGAGTGGAGGTCCATCAACTCGTGGTATGGTGGGTGAATTTGTATGGCTTGGGGAAGGAAGGGGGGTGACTGGTGCCTTGCATGGGGTCACCGGAGCACATTGTTCTGTCCCTGCTTCATTTTTCTATCCCTATCAGTATAATCAGTACATTGAACCATCCTTGCAACCCTGGGAAGAAATCAATTTGGTGAGATGTATAATCTTTTTAATACTTTGTTGCAGTCTGTTTGTATCTTATTAAGGATTTATGCATCTATATTCATTAAGGAAATCGGCCTGCAGTTTTCCTTCTTTGCTAGATTTTTATCAGGTTTGGGATCAAGGTGATACCTGCTTCCGGAAAGCAGCTTGGCAGTGTTCCTTTCCTTTTCTTTCAATTTCATGAAAGACTTTGAGAAGCATTGGCAATAGCTCTCCCTCAAATTCTGATAAAATTCTGTGGTGAATTCATTAGATCCCAGGCTTTTTTTATTTGGCAGACACTTTATTGCTGCCTCAATATCATCACTGCCTCTTGGTCTGCTCAGGTTTTTATATCTTCTTGGTTGAATTCTGGTATCTTGGGGCTGGAGAAATAGCTAAGTGGTTCAAGCACTTGCCTCACAAGCTCAAGGCCCTGAGTTCCATTCCCCAACACCACATAAGCCGGGCATGGTGGTGCATGCCTGTAATCTCAGTACTCAGGAGGCTGAGGCAGGAGGATTGCCATGAGTCCAAGGCCAGCCTGGGCTCCGTGGTGAGTCCAGGACCAGACTGGACTACAGAATGAGACCCTGTCTCAAAAAAAAAAATTCTGATATCTCACATGTGTCTAGGATTTTTTTTTTTTTTTCTTGATACAAAGTCTTGCTCTGCACCCAGGCTGGTCTCTTCCTGGGAGGGCTCTGGCCTTTGTCTAAGTCTCCAGACCTCGACTCATTCCTCACTTTTCCTCACCCTGGCCTCACCTGGCTTCTGTCTGCAGTGGGGTGAGCAGCTCTCCAGCCTCTGCCATGTACTGCCACCACTGCCAGCTGCCCACAGAGGGGCTGTGGTGAGACCTTCTGAAACTGTGAGCTACAATAAATCTCCCCTCCCTTAAATTGTGGATGTCAGATGTTTTGTCCCAGCAAGAAGAAAGTAACTATGACATGGGTCACTGTCTTGTCTTTTAGGTATTTGTTGTTGTTTTTCTGCTCCACTTTCCTTTTTGTTTACTTTCCTTTGAGCTCTTTGACGCTACTTTTTACTCTGCCTCTAGCATTCTCTCAGGTGTTTTGTGCAATAATGGGCTAATGATCCCAAGTTTCTTTAGGGTTTCTTTGTAAGGAAAATATTTACATCAATTTTCAGGGGTAGTTTTGCTGGATATAACAACTCAGGTTAACATTTTCTTCTCTTTTCTTTTTTCTTTCTTTCTTTTTGAGACAGGTTCTCACTCTATAGTCCAAACTGGTCCTGAACTCACTATGTAGCTCAGCTTGGCCTTGGCCTCATGGCAATCCTCCTGCCTCAGCCTCCTAAGTGCTGGGATTACAGGCATGCGCCACCATGCCTGCTTATGTGGTGCTGGGAATTCCACCAGCTCTAACACTTTATTTAAGTATCACTTCCTTTTCTCCTTCCCAGTCTCTCACCCCACCTCTTTCCCTTTCCTTCTTCACAAAGTCCACCTTCTTACTTTCTTCCATATCTCTTACATTTCTTATGTTTTAGTTTTCTCATATCATATTTAACTTTCTAGGTGTGGTTCATTTCACTAAGCATAATGGTCTCAAGGTTCATCTATCTCCTACAAATGACTTAAATTTGTCATTCTCCTTTTTTCATTTCTTAAATTTAATAACCAAAATGCATCATTCTTAATGACAGAGTAATATCCCACTGTGTATATGTACCACGTTTTCCTTATCCAGTCATTTGTACTCGGGTATATTGGCTTCTTCCAAGATTTGGCTATTATGAGTTGCGCTGCTATAAACATGTGTAGGCATGTATCACCATAGCATGATGATTTGAGCTCTTCTGGGAAGATACCCAGAAGAGGTATAGCTTGGTCAAATAGAATGTTGATTTTCGGTTTTCTGAGGAATCTCCATCCTGCTTTCCATCATGGTTGTACTGGTTTTCAGTCCCACCAGCAATGTAGGAGTGTTCCTTTTTCCCTGTAGCCTAGCCAGCATTTGTTGTTTTTTAAGTTCTTAATAGCAGCCATTCTTACTGGCACCACCTGGAACCTTGGTGCTATTTTAATTTGCATTTTTCTGATAGCTAAAGAGGCTGAACATTTTTTTCATGCACTTATTGGCCATTCAGACTTCTGCTGAGAACTGTTCCCTCCCCCCACCCCGAGTCCCATTGGTGATTGGGTCCTTTAATTTAGAGGGTCTAATTTTTCAGTTCTTTGTATATTCTTGATAATAGTCCTCTGCTTGAGGAGTAGCTGGCAAACATTATTTTTTTACCATTCTGTGGGTGCCGTCTTCACTCTGTTGATTGTTTCCTTTGCTGTGCAGAAGCTTTTTAATTTCAGATAATCTCATTTATTGATTCTTGTTGTTATTTCTTGTGCTTTGGTTTTTTGTTTGTTTGTTTTTGTTTTTTGTTTGTTTTTGAAAGTCCTCGCCTACACTTCAGTCTTCAAGGGGGTTTGCCTACTTTTTATTCCAACAAGTTCAATGTTTCTTTCCATTTTAGTGTGTAAGTCTTAGATCCATTTTGATTTTGGTGAATGGTAAAAGTTGTGGGTCTAGCTTCATTCTTCTGCATGTGGGTAGCCAGTTTTCCCAGCACCATTTATTAAAGAGGCCCAGTGTATATATTTTTTTCCCTTTGTCAAAGATCAGAAGGCTGATGGTACTCAGGGATATTTCTGCATCCTCAGTTCTATTCCATTGATTCACCTGTCTGTTTTTGTGCCAATATAATGGTTTTTTTTTAATCAGTGTGGCTGTGTAATATAATTTGGTATCTGGTATTGTAATGCTTCCTGCTTTTGTTTTGTTCCTTAGGACTGTTGTGGCTATTCTGAGCCTTTTGTGGTTCCTTATAAATTTTTGAATCCTTTTTTTTAGTTCTGTAAAAATGCTGCTGGTATCTTCATTGGGATTGCATTGAATCTGTGTATCGTTTTGGGTAACATGGCTATTTTGACAATGTTGGTTATGCCTACCCAAGAACAGGAAATGCCTTTCCATTTTCTGAAAATCTCATTGATTTTTTTTTTCTGAGTACTGTAGTTTTCAGTTTAGAGATCCTTCACTTGTTTTGCCAGGTTGATTACCAGGTATTTAATTTTCTTTGAGGCAACTGTGAATGGGATTGTTTTTCTGATCTTTCTCTGTGTCAGACTCTTTCCTTTAAAGCTTGGAAGATTTCACTCCATGCTCTCCTGGTCTTTAACCTTTACACGGAAATCTGTAGCAATTCCAGTGGGATTGCCTTGGTAGAATAACGTCTGCTTTCCTCTTAGTGCTTTTAATGTTCTCTCTTTGTGCTGAATTTCTGAGGTCTCAATTATGATGTGATGTTGGTTCTCTTTAAATCAACTAGCAGCTATTGGATCCAGCGACCTTGCTCACTTCTGACTTTGGCTTAATCTGATCGCAGCATTTACTTTGTCAACCTTGACTTCAGTGCCTGATACTCCGTCCTCGCAATGTTTGACCCAGCTTCTCAACCAGCTTGGTATTTGTGTCTTCTATAGGCTCAGTAAACTTTTTATTCATTCAGCTCATTATGTGTTTAATAAATTCCTCTTTAAGCTCACCAGTCATTACTTGTTTAAGTATGTCTTGTTTGATCTGATTCAGTTTTATTTTTTTATTTCTTATTTTGAGACAGGGCCTCACTAAGTTGCTCAGGCTGGGCTCAAACTTACAATCTTACTGACTCAGCTTCACAAAGTGCTGGGCTTATGGTCTGACATTTTTTTCCTCTGACATTCTTAAGGTATTATATTTGACTGGGTGTAGTATTTTAAAACACTGTTAAAGCCAGGCACAGTGGCGCACACCTGTAATCCCAGCACTTGGGAGACTGATGCAGGAAGATTGCCGTGAGTTCAAGGCCAGCCTGGGCTACACAGTTTGCTCAGGACCAGCCTGGACTACAGAAAGAAAACCTGTTAAAAAAGAAAAGAAAAGAAACAAACAAAACAGAAAGAAAGAAAAGACTGCTGTCTTCAACTGACTGTTTATGATTTTTTAAAACTGTACTGATGGGACTAGGCTGGTGGTACAAGCCTATAATCCCAGCACCCTGGGAAGCCGAGGTAGGAGGATCGCAAATTCAAGCCTAGCTTGGACAGCTTAGTGATTTGGCAAGTCCCTGTCTCAAAGTCAAAAATAAAAACATGGGCTGGAGACTCAGCTCCGTGAGAAAACCCTGGGTCCATCCCCAGTACAAAAAAAAGAAAAGAAAAGAAAAGAAAACTTTATTTTTTATTTTTTGACAAGGTCTTGCTCTGCAATCCAGGCTGGTCCTGAACTTACTATGTAGCCCAGGCTGGCCTTGCACACATGGCAAATCCTCCTGCCTCAGCTTCCCTAGTGCTAGGATTACAGGCGTGTGCCACCACGCCCAGCTTTATGTGGTGCTGGGGAATGAACCCAGGGCCTTGAGCTTGCTTGCTATGTTAAGTGCTTTAACCACGAGCTAGATACAAGCCCTTCAGCCTGAAAACCTTTATGATTGAGATCAATTTTACCTGAATTAGTATGTTTTTCATTTCTATTTTATGCACAGTTTGTCATGTGCACTGCCAAGTCAGGACTGTGTTGTTCTGTTTTGAAAATTATCACTCAAAAATAAAACATTGAAACGTCTTAGGGAGGGATGTGTAGTGGGCAGAGCGCCTGCCTAACATGAGGAACATCCTGGGTTCCACGCATGGGCTTGGGGCTCGCATCTATAGTCCCAGCACTGGGGAGTCTGGGGCAGGAGGATTGCAACTTTCAGCCCACCCTGGGCAACCTAAGTGATTGAGACCCTGCCTCAAATCAAAAATCATAAATGATCTGGGGGTGCAACTCAGTGTGAGGGGTATTGGGGCAGAAGGATCAGCGCGAGTCCACAGCCGGCCGGCGCTGTACGACGAGGTGCTGTCCCGGACCCGGCCTTGCGCTCCCGCTGCCGCAGCGCCCGCGCGGCGCCGCCGTCGCGTCCAGGAAATGGCTCTGCGCGGCGCAGGCGCTCCCCACGGGCCGCCCAGCGCGCGCCCGGGCCGCGGCCCCGCCCCCACCCCCGCCCCGCCGTCACGTGACCACGGGGTCAGCTGACTAGTCGCCCGGAAGAGGAAAGTCGGGGCGTTTCTGGCGCGATGGTGAGCACCCGGGGATGCGAGGCTAAGGGGCGGGGGTGGGAGGGGACGGTGGCCCATCTCACCACGGGGCGGGACCCGTGCGACCGTGGGCTGAGAGTCTGGCATTTCCCGGGCGGGAAGCTTCGGCCCGCCCCCGAGCGGGGTCCTGCCGGCCTCGCCAGCCCAGGCGGCCTGCCTGGGGGCGCCGGCGCCCTGCCTCCTGCCGAGAGCCGCTTTTCAGAGCCCGTAACCCGAGGCCCCGGGGAGGCCAGGAGGAGGGTGGCAACGTCCCCGCCCCGGCGGGACAACTTAGTGACTTCAAAGGGTGGAGGGCCCTGACGAAGTGGCTTGTAGAGCAGTGCGAAGGCCCTCGGGTCAGTACCACTGCTGCCACACAGAAAGGCCCCGGGAGCAGAGACGAAACTGCTCATGCTGGCTAAGGGGGAGGGGAGGGTGTGCCCAGGGACAGGGGGTGCAGACCCCAGGGAGGGAGGAAGCGCACCCCACCCACCTGAGGGTTGGGAGGAGGTGAGACTGGACAAACAAGGAGGCTTGGGTCACCTTGGTCTAGACAGTGAGCATGCCCGCTGTTCTGGTCTTCCTTGTGCAAGGGGACATTTATTTTATTTTTGTGGCACTGAAGATTGAACCCAGGACCTTAGCACTGAGCTACATCTCTAGCCCATTTTTAAGTTTTGATTCTGAGACAGTCTTGAGATCCCCCTGCATCAGCCTCCCAGGGTGCTAGGATTATAGGCACATACCACCACACCCTGCTGCAAGTGGTTACTTTATTTATTTACCTGTTTTTGAGACAGGGTCTTGCTCTTGAGTCCTGGCTGGTCCGGAACTCACTGTAGCTCAGGCTGGCCTTGAACTCAGAGCAGTCCTCCTGCCTCTGCCTACTGAGTGTTGGGATTACGGGTGTGCATCACCACGCCCGGCTAGTTCAAGGGGTCACTTTAAAAGGTGGGATCCGGAAGGGCCCATCTGGTGAAGTGTTGTTTCAGGAGAGCCCTGAGTGAAATGGGAGTCACGCAGAGGCGTGGGGAGGACGCAGGTAGAGGGCAGCTGGAGGGAGGGGAGCAGCAGGACGTGGTGCGGCTGGCCCTCGCCGGGGATGGAGTGCAGGGCACTTGAGTTCACAAGACAGGATCTGCCGGGGGACGGCTGATGGCTGGGTCCTGGATAGACAGCGGGCATGATGGCAGGGTGGCCAGGGAGAGAGCCCTCTAACAGCCTGGATGGGGAGAACAGTTGCCGGAGTGCCACAGGGGGACCTGGGTCTGGGTCCTGGCCTCTCCTCAGCCCTCCCTGCCTCCCTCTCTTGCAGAGGTTCCGGTTCTGTGGTGACCTGGACTGCCCTGACTGGGTGCTGGCAGAGATCAGCACGCTGGCCAAGATTGTTAAGTACACAGGGTGTTTTGGGGTAAGGGGGGAGGTGGAAGGGTCACCCTGGACTCCGGGCTGTTCCACGCACTACAGCTTTGATCACGTGGCTGGCCTTCTCTGAGCCAGTCCTTCGACAGTGACAGATCACTCAGCTCATACGGGAACTTCCCTTCTAGTCCTCCGTGAAGCTGCGGCTGCTGTGTAGCCAGGTGTTAAAGGAGCTCCTGGGACAGGGCATTGATGTGAGTGCGAAGCTCGTCCCCTGTTGTCTGACCTGACCCCAGGAGTGGGCGGCCCCCCAGGCCAGGCGGGGCAAGGGCTGACACTCTGCCCCCCTGAGCACCTGCTTTCCCACAGTATGAGAGGATCCTGAAGCTCACCGCTGACGCCAGGTTTGGTGAGTAGCCTGCTGCCCACAGCCTTGGGCGAGCTAGGTCCTCTGCCTGTGCCCCTCCTCCCAGCAGCCTCCCCAGCTGGCCAGCCCTAGTGCAGGAAAAGAGGCCTGGTGACAGTTGGCCCCCAGTTCCCGGTGGCTCAGTGGCAGTGTCTCTGCCTCAGGAGGACCTGGGGCCCCAAGCTGCAGATACCAGGGCAATGCGGATGTGGCTGGGGCCATAGTGACCCCACCCCACCCATGGTCTCCAGAGTCAGGAGACGTGAAGGCCACCGTCGCGGTGCTGAGTTTTATCCTCTCCAGTGCAGCCAAGCACAGCGTGGACAGCGAGTCTTTGTCCAGCGAGCTGCAGCAGCTAGGGCTGCCCAAAGGTACAGGATGGGGTGGGCAGGTGGCCAGCCTTTGGGCACGGGGCTGCGGCACAGGCTCTGTGACCCGGACGGGACCTGCCATCAGCTGTCTCGCACCCGCCTGCAGAGCACGCAGCCAGCCTGTGCCGCTGTTATGAGGAGAAGCAGAGCCCCCTGCAGGAGCACCTGCGTGCCTGCAGCCTGCGCCGTGAGTGGGGCCGGGGGTGGGCACTGGGCTGGGCACTGGGCTCCCGTCCTCTTGTGCTGGTCACACTGGGTGTGGTCATAGAGCCCTGGGTCTCCTGACTGCAGCCCTGGGTACCTTCCTCTGAGGCCTGTTGGTGAGCACCATGCTCTGTGCCAGGCCTGGGTGGGGGTTGGGAGCCTCTGGGAATCCAGCTTGAAGATCTCAGGCCAGGACAGGATGTGGACTGCAGGCAGCTGCCCCCTTGCTCAGAGCTACCCTTTGCAGTGAACAGGCTGGCGGGCGTGGGCTGGCGGGTGGACTTCACCCTGAGCTCCAGCCTGCTGTGTTCTGTGGAGGAGCCCATGGTGCACCTGCGGCTGGAGGTGGCAGCTGCGCCCGGTGCTGCAGCACAGTCTGTGGCCATGTCCCTGTCAGCAGACAAGTTCCAGGTTCTCCTAGCAGGTGAGGCTCTGCTCTTCCCAGGGGGCTGAGTGGTCCGCCATGCCCCGGGTGGTACCTCCCTCTGCTGCTTCCTCCCCCGCAGAACTGAAGCAGGCCCAGACCCTGATGAGCTCCCTGGGCTGAGGAGAAGCAGGTGGTCCTGCCTGCATCCAGCCGCTGCCCTGCAAACTTCTGTGGTGCACCCCACTCCTGGGATGCTGGGAGCCTGGCCCTGACTCCCAGCTGCGAGTCCAGCACCAGGACCCTCTGAGACCCATCTGGCATTCCCCTCCATCCCCTCAAAAGACACATGTCAGCTGTTTTCTAGAGTGGAAGAATAAACAGAGGCTTATAGGATTGTGAGAGGTTTCTTTTGGGGCTCTCCTCAAGGGTTTTTGTGAGGGAGACCAGGTAACATTCTAGCCACCCTGGCGTGTCAACTGCTGACCAAGGACTTTAGTGAACAGCCGAGGTGCCGGTAGGAAAGCCAGGTACTGGCGAGGCTGTCTCTGCTTTCTGTCTCTGCTGGCTGTGTTCTCAGGCTGGCAGTAAGCGACTTCAATGGCAAACGCCCTGTAAGAGAAAGAAAAGAGCCCTGATCTCCCTGCCATCTTCTCTTTCTCCCTCTCTCCTCTCTCTGTCTCCTTTTCTTGAGATAGGGTCTCATCTCTGTAGTCCAAGTTGGTCCTACATTCACTATTTGGCACAGGCTGGCCTTGAGCTCTCAGCAATCCTCCTGCCTCAGCCTTCCGAGTGCTGAGATTACAGGCCTGTGCCCTTACAACCAGCTTATGTGGTACTGGGGAGTTGAACTCAGGGCCTTGTAAGTACTCTGACCACTGTACCGTTCCTCCAGCCTCCTGCCTGGCTTGTTATGGGTCTCAGTGTCCCTGTAAAGCCTCAGGTGTTTGGATGTTGTGAAGTATCTATGGATTCCATGTGCTCTTAGGGGACAGGGCCTAGTCAGACAGCGCAGATCACCGGGGCCTGACCTGGAAGAATGTACACTAGCTCTGCCTGTCCTTGTTCAGCTTCCTGTCGCCATGCTATAAACAGCTTTTCTCTGGTCAGGCCTCCACGATATGCTTCTACCATTGCCAGCCACCTGCAAATGAATGGACAGAGACCTTCTGACACTGAGCTAAAATAAACCTTTTCTCCCTTAAGTTATGGGTGTTCGGTATTTTGTCCCAGACAAGAAAGTAACTAAAACACAGTTGGACCTAGTGTTGCAAGTCTGTAGTCCTGGCACTGAGAGGCTGAGTCAGGAGGGTTCCAAGTTTAGCAACACTCTTGTTTCAAAATCAGAATTTAAAATAATAGGCTGGGGATGCAGCTCAGTGCAAAGGTGCTAAGCTCAACCCCCAAACCGCTCATACTTACATGCACACACGAAGTCCGGGCTGGAACGGGTCTTTTGCAAGAGAAGCGGAGGTAGGAGACTGTTCACCCACAGTTCACGTGTTGAAGCTGCTCTCCCTGTGAAGGGAACCAAGAATTAAAGACACAGACCACCAAAGCTTAAATAATCAAACTAGTCTGGAGTTTGACTATTCTCAAAAAGGAGACATATCTTTGTCTGGCCCCCTGGGATGAAGAGACCTTGCCTGCGAACAGGAAGGGCTTGGAATCTCAGGTAGTCTTTTGTTTTACAGTCTGAGGTGATGGGCTCTTGCCTGCAAACAGGAAGGGCTTGGGGTCTCAGACAATCGTTTTGCCACCTGAGGGAGCCACTGCCTGCACATGGGAGGGGCTGGAGGTCTCTTGCAAATGAGGGCCTCGGCTTGTGGCAAACAAATGCAAGCAGACTGTGGCAGACTTTGAGACTCCTTGACTAGATAACAAAGCTAGGTGGTCTAATAAGAGATGCAAGACAGAATTAGGGTAAAGGTCAGCTAGTAAGGTGGAGGGGGGAGGGGGGCTGGAGGAATGGCTCAGTGGTTAAAGCGCTTGAGCAAGCGCTAAGTACCAGAGTTCGATTCCCCAGCACCACATAAGCTGGGCGTGGTGGCGCACGCCTGTAATCCCAGCACTCCGGAGGCTGAGACAGGAGGATTGCCGTGTGAGTCCAAGGCCAGCCTGGGCTCTGAAGTGAATTCAGGACCAGCCTGGACCACAGAGCGAGACCCTGTCTCAAAAAAAGGGGGGTTGGATTAGGGACCTATAAAAATAAAGAGCACAGTCTCTCGTGGCTGCAGTCTTCCCCTATATGTGTGTGTGTGTGTCTTTTGTCTGCGTCTTTCTGTTCATTCCTCCCTTCTAGGACAAGTGGACCGCAACATCCGTGCCCAAGCGCTGAGAAGGCCACATGAGCACAGCGAGAAGTGGCTGTGCCGGAGCCAGGACGCGAACTGCTGGCAGCGCGGGCTTGCACTTCGCAGCATCCAGAACTGTGAGAAATGCTGTTGTCTGTGCTGTGCAGTGTGTAGTGTTCTGGCAGCCTGAGCTAAGATGTGTGCTCTTCCAGCACTGGCGTGGAACAGCCCACGTTCCTAGTGGAAAGGCTGATTTGGGGCAGGGACAGGGAGGGTCCGAGGACAGCCTGCAGCATCTAGTCTTGGAAGAGTAGTGGGTCACCTGGTGTGGTGGCCTGGATGAGACAGCGCGACAGCTCCTGGGAGTCATGCCCTGTGGCCCAGCCAAACCAACACACAAAGCCACCATCGCAGGCTCATAGGAATCTAATATCCATGTCATTATCATTAGATGCCCAGAAGGCGAAAAAAAGGTAACGTGGGCTGGAGGTCAGGTTACAGCCCTTGCCCAGCCAGCACAGGGCTGTGGCTTTGATTCCCCATCTCCACATAAACTTGGTGTGGTGGTGCATGCTTATAATCCCAGCACTTAAGAGGCTGAGACAGGAGGATTGCCATATGGGGCTACGTGGTGAGTTCAAGATCAGCCTGGACTAGAGTGAGACCCTGTCTCAAGATAAATAATTAACTAGTAATAAAAGAAGGTGGCACCAAAAAGTATTCTAAGAAATAATTTAGGCTTAAAGTTTCTCAAATGCCACTTCTGGGCAAGATGGCTGCCAAGTAAGAGTCCCACTCAATGGCTCCTCCCAGGCTCATTCAGAAAGCTGAGATATAGTTAAAGACTACTTATTCAGCTTTGCTAGGAGAGAGAGCTCCAGGGATTGAGGTCATGGTACAGTTGGAAGCCCTGTAGATCTGCCAGAAGCTGAGGGACACTCTAGCACGGGAAGCCATGCCAGGCTACCTGGGAAGGGCCGTGAGCCACCAGCAGCCGTAGACTGAGGGAGCCACGGGAACTGAAGCAGGTGGCAGCCCAGCCTCTAGGAACAAGCCTGTGGGTAGTGCAAACTGCAAATAAGCTGTGAGCTTGCCCTTGAGAATGCCTGGAGCTCAGCAGAACAGCGCGAGAGAAGCAGAGCTTGGCAGCTATACTAGGAAGTGACATAGGCAGGGGGCATTTTGAAAAAAGCCTGAGTCTGAACTGTTTAGGATAAAAGAACACACAGATGGGCCACACATCAGGGGTTTGGGGACACTTAATGCCTAGGGAGGAGCTGGCACAAGGGATAGTTGCAGAGAGGAGATGTGGTGGTTTGGATCTGGAGTGTCCTCCAAAAGCCTCATGTTCCCGTGGATACTGTGGAGGGTTGGGAGGCGGGGCCTGGCCGGAAGGGGTGGATGCTTGGGATTGACCTGGAGGGGCGTGTGCTGGTTCCGCCCTTCCCCCCAGCCTCTCTCTGCTCCTCCATGCTGTGAGGATCTCTGCCGCTGGAGCTCAGGCTCTGGCCCTGCCCTGCTCCAGCCTTGCCATGTGCTTCCATCAATCTCCAGCCTGTGAAGGGACTGTGACCTTCTGAAACTGTAAACTACAATAAATCTTTCCTCCCTAAGTAGTGGGTGTTGGGTATTGAGTCACAGTGATGAGAAAGTAACTAAAACAGGAGAGAAAGGCCAACAACCTCCTGAATGGCTAGGGTGGTAGTAAGAACAGGCTGCAGACAGTGGAGAGCCCTGCCCTTGGGGAGGGAAGCCAGGACAGAGGGGGGAGATTTGCTGAGGGGGCTGGGTAGGAACAAGACCCTTTCGTATCCAACAGACTGTTAGGTCCCCCTACCACCTACTTCCAACACAGAACTCAGTAGACTTTCACCCCCCCACACACACACCCTCATACATGTTCAAAGAAACCTCTCAGATGAACCATTACAGTGAAGTCCCTCAGCAGTAGAATCATAGGAAGATAAAGCAATAGAACATATGCAGAAACACTTAACTCCCCAGAAGCTAATGTCATGAGCCCTGAAATAGTGAAACTCATAGGAAAGGAAGTCAAAAACCAAATAGAACACTTGGTTTATATGAACAGTCAGTCAGACAAGACATTCTTAAAAGAAATGCAAGAAATGATCAGCAGGCTTGAAGAGGAATTTACTAAACACATAATGGTCCTAATGACCACAAATCTTGCTGAGCATATAGAAGACACAATTAAAAACCAGCTGAGGTAAATAAGTGTCTTAGTTACTTTTTCCTTGCTGTGACTCTCAATATCTAACATACACAAATTAAGGGAGAAAAAAGTTTATTGTAGCTTACAGGTTCAATCATGAGTGACCAGCAACAGTGGAAGCACGTGGCAGAGGCGAGGCAGAGGTGGAGGCAGCTCCTCACGGAATCGCAAACAGGACTCCAAGTCCCAGAAGGAAGGAAGGAAGGAAGGAAGGAAGGAAGGAAGGCAGGCAGGAAGGCAGGAAGGAAGGAAGGAAGGAAGGAAGGAAGGAAGGAAGGCAGGCAGGCAGGCAGGCAGGCAGGCAGGCAGGCAGGCAGGCAGGCGCATGTACCCTTTCAGGTCCTGTCCCAGTGTTCTGCCCTTTCCAGGCTTAAGCCCCTACCTAGTCTATCACATGCCTGTGATCTATAATCTGCCACACACCTGTCTTCTTCCACACCCTCAAGTCCATCACACCCCCATAACTGACCCCTTCAGACCAGGCCCCCATCTCCTAACAGAGCATGGTTTCATAGGTGTCCAAACATCCAAATACATGGGATTTTTGGAGACATTCCAGATCCAAACAACAATATTCCATTCTTGGCTCCCAAAAGATGCATGTCCATCTCCTCACGCAAAATGCACTTAGTCCCTCTCTAAGGATTGCCAAAGTCTTAACAGTTCAGCACTGCTACAAAGTCCAATTTCACAGTCTCCTTTGAGACTCAGGGCAAACTCTTAGCTGTGAGCCCCTATGAAAATCAATGGCACAGGGTAAATATTCCCATTCCAAAAGGAAGGGATAGGAGGCTGGAAAGCAACTGGACCAAAATACGATCTAAACCCAGCAGGGCAAAGGTCAAATCCTGTAGCTCGGTTGAATCCGGCAGTTCTGTGTCCAGTAGTTGGGTAAACAGCAACAGCGGTGTGTTGTAAGCTCCCAAGGGCAGGAGCGACCCTGCCTCTACATTGTTGCCTCTGGTTGCAACGTTCCTAGCTTTGCTTTTGGGCCGGCTTAGCTCACAGCCTGTGGCTTTCCTCTGCAGGTGATCTATGCCCTAGCACCTCCAACCTTCCAGGGTCTCCACCGCTGCACTTTTGGCTGCATCAGAGTGCCAGGCCCCCACGGCCTCCCTCTGGGATCTGGGTGGAAGCCTCCAAAACTCTGCAACTCTCGCATTCTACATGTCCGTGAAACCAGCACCATGTGGATGATGGCGAGGCGTGGCACTGGCATGAGCAAGTTTGGTCCCCTTGGACAATCCCTGCTGAGGCCTCTGAGTTTTTAGATGGCTGACCTCCTTGGGGATTTCCTAAGTTGGCTTGCAGAATGCCCTGGGGTCTCTTTCCAAAGCAATTCATTTGCCTTCCCACCCTTTAATGATAAAGGGTCAGGCCTTGCTGATTCCTGAGACACTTTCAAGGCTTCTTTTTTATAGTCCTGATTCCAAGTATCTGGCTTCTTTTAATGCCAATCTCTTATTATTATTATTCTAAACTGCAAACTTTTTATATCTGTTTTGTCTGCAGTTTTCTCCTTTTAGCCATAGAGTTGGCTAAACGCCACATAAAGTATCCATGTGACAAGGTGAGCATTGGATTGCTTTGAGATCTCCTCCAGCACAGTAAGTACTCCACCACCCTTAATCTCAGTTGCAGGCAAAATATCTGGACAAAGGCAAAATGGCCAATGCATTTCCTGCCACAGCATAGCATGCGTGGTTTCCAGACCGGTTGCCAATAAAGTCCTCCTTCCTATCTGAAGCTTCTTGAGCCCGCTTTCCAGTCCTCACTTCCACCAGCATTCCGGTCCACCGAGCTCAGTCAGAATCGCCCATCAAGCTCAGCTCACAGCTCTCTATGGTTTCTGCAGCTAGCATCACCAGATCCTTTCAAACTCTTCCTGAAAACCAGTTCCAAAGATTTCTAACCACTTGCTCGGGTAAAGTCACGGCAACAACCCCACTTTTCTGGTACCAATTTCTATCTTAGTTACTTTTTTTTGAGTTGTGCCTAAATACCTGATACGTGCAGTTTAAGGGAGGAAGGATTTATTTTAGCTCAGTTTCAGAAAGTCCCAGTCCATCCATGGGCAGCCAGCAACAATGGAAGCATATGGCTGAGGCAGAGGTACAGGCAGCTCCTAGTGGCATTGCAAATAGGAAGCCAAGTCCAGAGGAAGGAAGGAAGCAGCACACACTCCTCCTGGTCCGGTCCCAGTGACCCACCCGCTTCCAGATCCAGCCTCTATGTTTTGCACTTTCCAGGTTTAAGCCTCTTATCCACCACATGCCTGTAATCTGTAATTTATCATACATCTGTCTTCCATCACACACTCCTCCAGACCCTGCCCCATCTCCCAACAGCACATGGTTCTATAGATAACCCATAACAACCTTTTGGGGAACATTCCAGATCCCAACCACAATACTCTCATACCACAAAAAAAAAAAAAAAAAAAAAAAAAAGCACAGGAAAGGGTAAAGGGATGTGAGTCTTCTATACTTCATTCAGATTGACCAAATGGCACCACCAGTGGACTGTGACAAATCATGTAGTTATATTAGAACAGTCAGTATAAAAACTGTAGTACAAGAACCAGGTAACTGGTACCCCACAAATATTAAAGTAACCCACAGAAGTACAACAAAAACTGAATAAAAGAAAAAGCGATAGTCAAAAAAATCCCAAGGAAAATTCTTTATCTCCTCAAATATGTTAGCGTATGTTGGTTCCTGAGGCGGGATTTCCTCCTCTGTGTCATGACCGGACCCCAGATACTCTGATGCTCTCTTGGAGTGGGACATTTCACTTTGTTTTTATTCATTTGTCTTTCTTTTTACCAGCCTGGGTTTGTCATTCCTTCCTTTCTTCCATCCTTCCTTCCTTCCTTTCATTATTGGATCTTGAGCTTAGAGTCTTCACACTGAGAATTACTCCCCAGCCCATTTTTATGTATTTATTGTTTTTATTTTTATTTATTTTTTACTTTTAACTGCATTTGCCTCTGTGTGATTTGTTCCCATGCTGTAAGTTTTTGTTTCTTCATTTCTTCTGGACACCTTTTCCTTCTGGGCAGCCTCCTCTTCTGGTTCAGAAACCACCTGCTCCTTGCGGTGAGGACCCTCCACGTGGTGGTGAGCTCATGGGTGGGTCATCTGACTACAAGCTTTGTATGTGCGTGGCGCATCTTGGGTGCTTTGTTCATCTGGATTTGCTCAACAACCAGAGAATCTGCATCAAACTCTTAAGTTCAACATCACTCTGCATGTGGAGCAAAAATTCAGCCCTTGGTTTGGGTCATGGGCCCTGTGTCCAGCCTGGGCACAACTGCCAACTTTACCGTTGTACCCAAGAATGGCCCACATTGCTTTTGCTTCTTATAAATGTCATCCTTCAGATGTTCGGTGTCTTTCCAGATATGCATATCATGACTGTCTGGGCAGTTTCATGGGTGTTCTGAAAGTGAACACGAAGATTTGAACCTCTTGATTTACATGATTTTTGTGGAGTTTTCTAGGTCAAGAGAGTGATGAACTGTTTTCACAGGTTACCTTCAGGATGCTTACAGGAAGAGTCACTTATTTATTTAGAAATAAGGTCTTGCTCTGTAGTCCAGGTTGGTCTTAAACTCATTACGTAGCCCAGGCTAGCCTTGAGTTCATGGCAATCCTCCTTCCTCAGCCTCCTGAGTGCTGGTATTACACACATGAATCACCACACCAGTCTAATTTTTACATGGTGTTAGGGGACTCAAACCCAG
The DNA here is from genome assembly GCA_004027205.1 of Ctenodactylus gundi. Taxonomy (NCBI): domain Eukaryota; kingdom Metazoa; phylum Chordata; class Mammalia; order Rodentia; family Ctenodactylidae; genus Ctenodactylus; species Ctenodactylus gundi. Next base: position 39,712 of record PVKB01003784.1, read on the forward strand.
AGCCTTCTTATACTAAACAAGGGTGATAACTTTTCAGCTACACCCCTAGCCCCCATTTTTTATGTTTTTATTTTTAAACAGGGTCTCACTCAGTTGCCCATGCTGAACTCAAACTTGTGATCCTCCTGCCACCAGTCTCTCAGAGTGCCAGGGAATTAAGAGGCCTGTGCCACAGGACCTGGCCCAGCCTGAGTTTCTTAAGGGTAGAGTTTCATGGCTGTATGACCCCAGTGCCTAACAATGTATTCGTTTAATAAGTGGGGGGTGAAGGGAGAGAAGGACTGCAATGAATTTAAAGATGTTGAATGTAAAATATTCATGAGTTCATGATGGTATACACCATAATATCAGTACTTTAGAGGCTGAGGCAGAAGGATTTCCACACGTTCAAGTCCAGCATGGACTACATAATAAGATTGTCACAATCAACCAACCAGAATTATAGTTAATATACAAGGAATAACAATTTGCAGAATTATAGATAATATGCAATATAATAACAATATATAGATAATAACTATACAGAATTACAGGTAATATATAAGGAATAACAATTTTAAAAACCATCCTTTGGTAGCCAGGCATGGTGGTTCAGCTGTAATTCCAGCTACTTGGGAGCCTGAGGCAGGAGGATTGCAAGTTTCAGGACAGCCTAGGCAACTTATCAAAACACTATCTCAAAATAAGGTAAAAAGAGGCCAAGCCTGGTAGTTCAGGCCTGTAATCCCAGCATCCGGGGAGGCTGAGGCAGGAGGATCACAAGTTCAAGCATAGCCTGGGCAACTTAAGAACTTATTGAGACCCTGTCTCAAAATCAAAACTAAAAATGGGTTGGGATGTAGCTGAGTATGCCATGAGCTTGATCCCCATGCCAGAGGAAAAATGGGGGGTGTGGATGCTGGGGGTGTCATTTAGTGGTAGGGAACTTACCTCGCATGTAGGTCTTGAGACCTGGGTTCAATCCCCAGTAACAGAGCAAGGTATGCAGGTGTACATGCCTGTAATCCCCAGTACTAAGGAGACAGAGGCAGGAAGATTGCTGTGAGTTTGAGGCCAACCTGGGGTAGTCTTTTAGTTTGGCTTCTTTCAAAGGGCAGAGTTTACAGATTTTATTAAAAAAAGGATTATTTTGAAGTCTTACAGATCTGAGGATAGAGATAGTCCAAGATGGCAGCCTGCACGTGTGAGAGCTGGAGGGTCCGATGGCTGCTCAGCCGTCGGACAATCCGTCAGGACAGCTGGTAAGAGTCTGCTGCAGATCTCGGTTGTTCGAAGAACAATGGCAGAGACCGGAGACTGAGGATCAGCAACGGCAGACAGGCACAAGGCGAGACTGGAGCGAATCTGTGCTGACGATCTGCAGCCTGTAGCAAGTCGGCATCCGTAGACAATCACTAAGGTGAGAGCTTTCCCAGAGGAAGGAGCTGTAACAATCTTTCCTCTTCCTCCCTTTTATACCCTTGGAGTTCCAGTCGGACCTCCCACATCCGGGTGGGGGCTCTTCATCTCACTGGCCAGCCCACAGATCACTCACACTCTAATCCACGTTGATTCTCAATTCCCAATCTAGGCGTGGTACCCCAACCCTAATCCAGGTGTGGTTGCTGATTGCCTCAAATTGACATAATCTCTCCAGTGGTCACACATACACAGTGAGTTTACCACCAGCCTGCACTAGAGGGGGACCCTGTCTCAAAAGAAAAAAAAAAGAAAAGAAAAAGAAAAGCAACAATAACAAAATGCAGTTCCTAGTAATGCAAAAAAAATAAAAGTAAAAAGTAAATCACCATTGGGTAACTCCAATTGAACACTTGACTGAAGCAAGGGTTACCAAGGATGCTAAAACCATCAGGTGAAATGTTGATGTGAAACTAGGTATTTGCATGGTGGCGAACCCAAATACCCTTCACCTGGTGGGCCAATCGGGCAAACACAGAGAGTGGTTCATCTACATCAGGCCTGTCCAGCCTGTGGCAGTTTTTTTTTTTCCCTTGAGTTCTTAAAAACGGTAATGAAAATATTTAAAAAGGAAGTCTTGGTACTTATATATTAATCTGCATTACATATTTTATATGTGGTCCAGGTCGGTTCCTTTTCACTTAAGACAAATAGCAAATAATGGCGGGATGCGGGCTGGGCAAGGCTGATGCACACGATGGGGTCCGGCCTGTCAGCGAGGGCACCCGCTGCGCCCCGGGAGGAGCCGGCCTCCAGGCTGTGTCCCGGGGCTGCATGTGAAGGTGCGTGTGCTCCCGGTTGTGGTAAGGACACCCAACACGAGGTGCCAGCTAGGGGTGCCGCGTCACACGGCAGCTCTGGAGAACTAGCACAACCGAAACTCTCCGCCCACCGGCGCAGCTCCCCGCCCTCCGCGGGCGGCCACCATTCTGCTCGCTGACAGTATGTGTCCGATGATTTCAGACACCTCACGTAAGGGCAAGCATGCAGCATTTGCCCCTCTCTGACGGACTCAGCTGCTTAGCATAATGTCTTCTAGACAATCTGTATTCTTGCCTATCGCAGAACTTCATTTTAAAAGTTAAATAATATGCCTCAGTGTGTATATACCACTTTTTTTGGTACTGGGGGTTGAACCCAAGGCCCTGTACCTGAGTGGTTGAGCGCATGCCTAGTATACGCAGGGCCCTGGACTCAACCCCCATTACTGGAAGTGGTGGGGATATTTTGGGGAAAGCAGAAAATTTTAAACGTGGACGAGGTATTAGACAACACTGAGAAGTTGTAACTGTTGAGAGCGGGGCGCTGCCCAGTGGTTAGAGAGATTGCCCAGTGCGCATAAGGCCCTGAGTCTCATTCCCCAGCAACACACGGAGATTAGCGAGGTGCGGCGGCGGCACAGCAGAGCACTGTGGCTTCGTGGGAAGCTGCCTTGTAGAGATGGAGCGCTGGAGAGGAAACTTTGAGTTGTCTGGCTGACTTTAACACACTTCTGCTACAGCAGGCAAAGAAACAGATGAGCGGGACCAGTAGGACGAAGGAGGAAAAGCATGTGGGCGGGCGCCGGCTAAACTTAGGACAGAAGCACAGCAGCCATGCAGGACTTCTTACGTCCCTCCCACCTGTCTCTGGGCCTTTGCACTGGCCCCTCCTTCCACCTGGATATTATCTTGTCCACAGTTTCGGTGCCTGGGGCTGTGACAGTCAGCAGGCCTCTGTAAAGGCTTTGTGCTATGGTGTGTGTGCATGTGTGTGTTACTGGGGATTGAACTCAGGGCCTTCACACCAAGCTACACCTCCAATCTCTCTCTCTCTCTCTTTCTCTCTCTCTCCCTCTCTCTCTCTGTCTCTCTCTGTCTCTCTCTGTCTCTCTCTCTCTCTCTCTCTCTCTCTCTCTCTCTCTCACTCTCAACAGGGTTTCTTTGTAGTCCAGGCTGGCCTTGGACTCACGGCAATCTTCCTGTCTCAGCCTCCCAAGTACTGGGATTACAGGCGTGCGCCACCACAGGGCTTTGCATTTGCATTTCCTCCAGCCCTCTTTCTGTTTGGAGACAGAGTATCACTAAGTTGCTAAGTTTCCCAGGCTGGGCTACCACTCCTGATCTTCCAGAGTGCTAAGATAACAGGCCTGTGACAGGATGCTTGGCCTTAAATTCTTCTGTCTTAGCCTAAATGTCACCACAAAGATGCTGTCCCCCACAGAAAAACCAAAAGTCAGTTCAGCTTCTGGGCTCCAGTTTTTTTGAGACAAGTTCTCATTTTGTAGTCCAGGCTGGTCCTGAACTCACTATGAGCCCAGGTGGCCTCAAACTCAAGGCAAACCCCCTGCCTCTGCCTCCCCAGTGCTGGGCTTACTAGCGAGGACCACTGAGCCGCTGAGAAACTGGACTCATGGCCTTGAGCTTGCCAGGCGAGCGCTTCAAGGGCTGAGCTGTGCCGCCAGCATCTGGGCCCGCTTTGTGTCTCGGGACCGCATCGCTCACCTCTCAGTCAATGCTGATGCTCTGGTTTATGCGTTATGTTTGCGCGCTACCGCTTCGGACACTACCAGGTCCCCAGGGTTTGCGTTACCGTGCACCTGTGCACGGCGGCACGCTCAGCGGCCCACAGCGCTACCCGGGACGTCACAGCGGCTTCCGGCTTTACACCTAACCGCCCCCAGCTGCGGACCCAGCTGCGACTCGGGGCCCAGACCTACCCCGGGATCCCGCCGGCGTCGCGCAGCGGGAAGACAGGTTTCTCCGCCGCCGCCCAGCTCGGTGAGTGCCCCAAAGCTTGCCCCGCACGCTGGAGTCCCCTCGCTCGGGGATCCCAGGCGTGCCAACTCCCCGAGTAACTACATGTCCCAGCAGGCGCCAGCTCGGCGGCCGAGGCTGCCAGTTCCTCCCAGGCGCAGTCCGCGCCGGCGTGAACCCTTTCGTGGCCGCCGTCGGCCTCCGGGGTCGGCGAGCGCGGGTTCCCACGGGGCGACGTGGCTGCGCGAACGATCGGGGGGGATTTGGGACCCCGGGGAAGAAACGGCAGCAGGTCAGCCGAGGACAGCGTCGCAGGGAGGCTGGAACGGGGTTTTGTGTAGGGACGGCCGAGCCGAGAGCGCCGCCTTGTCCGCGAAGCGCCCCTCCGCCCCACCCACGCCTCCGTCCCCGACCCGGGCGTCCCGGCGGCGCGGGGAAGCGGCCGAGCTGCCGGGCGGAGGGGAGGACGCGGGTAAACGTTCCGCAGGACGAAGGCGCCAGCGGGCGTCTCCAGGTCCCCGTACGGGACCCCGAGCTTGGGGGTCCCCTCTGGCGCCCTCACTCTTTCCTCGATGGGGAGAACCTGGCTCCGGAGCGGCTGTGGACCGCGGCCCCTCCGCCCGGTCCTGGCTCCTGCCCTGACCGTAGGGTCGCGCCAGGGAGCCAGTGGCCGTCCCGGCGTCTGTCCTGTCTCCCGCCGGCTCGGGCCTGGCCCGCGGGTGCTGGGCAGATGGCCGATCTGAGCGGTGCGGAGATGGCTGATTCCGGGGGAGACAGACCTGAGACTTTCAAGTTGCAGTATCCCTAACGGAAAGACGAGGTGCGCGGGAGGACCCCACCTCGGCCAGGCGGCGGCACCGCAGAGGCGGGGCACTTGGAGCCGGCGGGGCAGGGGCGGGAAGGCACGCGCTCCCTCAGGCGCCCACACGTGTGGACTTGACTCCAGAAGTGTGATTACGTGAGCCATGCCTGTAATCCCCGCAGGCAGGATAATTGCAAGTGAGTCCAGCCTGGGCAATTTAGTGACTTAGCAAGACTCCGCCTTAAATAACAGAAAGGGGAGGGGGCTGAAGAGATGGCCCTGGGTCCAGTAATTAGTTATATATATATATGTTAAGAAGGCAGCAGTAGAAGCCCGCAGAGGGAGCAGCGAAGAAGGCAGAGCCCTGCCGCCTCCCAGCCCCAGCACCCCTGTGGCCTGGGCTTGGGGAACACTTTGCACGGGGGCAGGGCCTGTGGCCTGGCCATCATTTCCCTGCCAGTCCCAGCTGCCCCTGCCCCTGGAAGTTCTCTTCTGTAAAACAAGGGTGACAGATCCAACTTCACAAGGTGCCACCAGCCCAACCTGCTGTCTTTCCCTTACAGGGCCCAGCACCACCCCACATAATGCCCGAGGGCCCTGAGCTGCACCTGGCCAGCCGCTTTGTGAACGAGGCGTGCAGAGGACTGGTATTTGGTGGGTGTGTGGAGAAGTCGCCAGTCAGCCGCAACCCTGAGGTACCCTTTGAGAGCAGTGCGTACCACATCTCAGCCACGGCCCGGGGCAAGGAACTGTGCCTGACCCTGAGCCCCCTACCTGGGGCCCACCCCCCACGGCAACCGATGGCCCTCGTCTTCCGCTTTGGCATGACCGGCTCCTTCCAACTGGCACCTGCTGATGCACTGCCAGCCCATGCTCACCTGCGCTTTTACACAGCTCCCCCGGGCCCCCGGCTCGCCCTGTGCTTCGTAGACATCCGCCGCTTTGGCCACTGGGACCCAGAGGGTAAATGGCAGCCAGGCCGTGGGCCCTGTGTCCTGCTGGAGTATGAGCAGTTCAGGTAGGCTGCGCACAAGGTGTGATGAGCACATCGTGGCTAGGCCTGGCTCTGCTAGTGCCTTGTTAGCTGACGGGGTGGGCTCAGCTCCCACTGAGCCCCAGTCCCCTCACCTGTGGACCAAGACAGTATTCCTGCCCTGGGTCAGCCCCCTGAGCCAGGGGACACGGAGAGAGAGCACCTCAGAGGGGATGGCAGGCACTGCCCTGAGGATGCAGAAGCAGTCGGGGTCAGCTGGAGCTTCGATCTAAAACCTCACTCTGCTGCTTGGTGCTCTCAGGAGGCTAGGAAGTGACACTGCCGCCAGGCCCGGTGGCGTAGGTCATCCCAGTCACACGGGAGGCAGAGGTGAAGCACTGCCAAATTTGAAGCCAGCTGAGCAACTTAGTGAGACCCTGGTTCAAATAAAAAAAGGGGGCGTGGGGGGTAGCTCAGTGGCAAAGCCTTGCCTACTGTAGGGCCCTTACACTCCACAGACAGAGGCCACGCAGGGACGGTGTCAGAGGGCTGGGAAAGAGACGTTAATGACATTGTTTTTAAGTCAGGCTTGGATGGTCTCCCAAATTCTGCTTGCCCACTGGCCTGTCCTGGGCTCTCCTCTGGGACCAACCCCTGCTACAAGATAACAGCCTTCCTATAATAGGATGTAGGTCATCTGCGGTGACATTGTCAGCCACCTCCTCCCTCTCAAGAGGAGACGTGTCTGAGTCTGTGCAGCTTTGCTCTGGTCTGGTCCAGGGACAGGTGAGATGGGTGTGCCCCCATCCACACAGCACAGCAGGCATGTGGGGGAACCAGAAAACACACAGGATGGATTCCAGACACAGGGGGAGGCACTGGGGATGGTCTGTAAGGGAGGTGACCTAGGGAGGTGACCTCGAGCTATGACCTTTCCCCCGCAAGGGAAAGTCCCACTTTTTCTTCAGGGGTGAGGAGACCGCTGACTCTTGGATTTGGGAGGGGCTGCTGCACTCCATGCCCGCAGCACACAGCCCCAGTCCCCAGGGTCAGTGTCAGACCCACATGCTCAGTATCTGGCCCACCATGAGTCCTAGGCAGGAGGTCAAACTGCAGACACAACTGAGGTCCTGTGGGCACCTGTGCTCAGAAGAGTCCTGAGGAATCTGAAACACTTAGGTGGCAAACACAACCACATACAGACTCCTGTTCTTGAACACATTGCTTCTGATGAGCAATTTTAATTTCACAAAACATTTAAATACCACATTGTTCCCATTTGATAGGGAAAGTGAGGCTTCAGCTGCCCAAATAGCACTGAGGCAGGAAGGGCACCCAGACTTGTTTCCTTCACCTGCACCTAGGACAAGGTTCTTCCAGCTCTTCTATCACAAGAATGTGGGTCACGTCACACACACACACACATCCGTCCGTCCGTCCGTCCGTCTGTCTCTCCCCAGGGACAATGTGCTACGAAACCTAGCAGATAAGGCTTTTGACCGGCCCATCTGTGAGGCCCTCCTGGACCAGAGGTTCTTCAATGGTATCGGCAACTACCTGCGGGCAGAAATCCTGTACCGGTGAGCAGGCAGCCGTGGGCATGGGGGCTAGGGTGGTTCAGGCGTGCCCAGCCACTGCTAGCATGGCACTCCTCCCCGTCCCTGCCACTCAGGCTGAAGATTGCCCCCTTTGAGAAGGCCCGCACAGTTCTGGAAGCCCTGCAGCAGCGCCGTCCGGTGAATATGAGGGCCACACGGACACGTGTGCTGTTGCACTGGTGTGGGTAACCAGGGTACGGGTTAAGTCAGGTGTTGCAAGTCTAGTTTAACAGTATATGTGGGAGTGGGCAGAGGGTATGAGCCACCTCAAAGGCCCTACCAAGCTGCATGGGGAGGCTGGTGGCTCTGCCCCATGCAGTTAGCCATATCCTGCCTTCCCTCAGAGCCCAAATATGACCCTGAGCCAGAAGATCAAGGCCAAGCTCCAGAACCCGGACCTATTGGAACTGTGCCACTCAGTGCCCAAGGAAGTGGTCCAGCTGGGTGAGGCCTGAGGAGGCCATGACCTCTGCTTCAGTATGCTGTGTACCCCAGGGTAGCTGGTGGGTGGGACTTGGAGACTCCTCTGTGATAAGCAGCCCAGATCCTCCTCTTGGCTAATGTTTGTTCCCTTCAAGCTGCCCAACAGCAGGCTGGGCCAGGACCTGTGGACCCACTTCAGGCTGGGAAGCCATAGCCAAGGGGGGGCCACACCAGCTCAGGTTCCACCATGGGAGGGGGAGGAGCTTGGCCCTCTAACTTGGCTCATCAGCTTGTGCAGCTGACAGGGGCCAGGTTGAGCCAGGCTTCCCCCCCACCCGCCGGCCAGGCAAGTCTGCTCTCTGACCTCCGCCTGGCTCTGTCCCACAGGGGGCAAAGGCTACGGGCCGGAGCACGGAGAGGAGGACTTCACTGCCTTTCGAGCCTGGCTGCGGTGCTATGGCATGCCGGGCATGAGCTCCTTGCGGGACCGGCATGGCCGCACCATCTGGTTCCAGGTTTGGGCTTTACTGCTCACACAGGCCAGGAGACCCCAGGGAAGCCGGCAGGGTGGAGTCCTGGGGTGACAGAGGGGAAAGGGCAGTAGGGTTTTTCCCCAGGGCCTGTGGAGACCCCAGAAAGTCACATTATTCCTGAAGGTCTGACCCCTCCCTTCCTCTGAATCCCTGCTTCTCATTTCACAGATGAGCCCTAAGGGCAGGATGCTTGGTTCACTTGGGGAGGTCAGGTTCACAGCCAATGGGTTACACTGGCCTAGAAAGAGACAGATCTTACTTATCTCTAGGGAAAACTGTTCCTGTCCTAACCCCAGTTGACTCCAGAATGGTACTCATTTAATTTTAGGGGGATCCTGGACCCCTGGCACCCAAAGGTAAGCAGCTCCTGAAATAGTAGGCCGAGAGAACAGACAGGACTTCCTGTGCACGGGCTCCAGCCCTTTCCCGCCCAGTCCTCTCCTACTCTGGAATCTCTCCCAGAGTGGGGCTAGTGAAGGGCTGAGGTCACAGGACCCTTCAGCCCAGCACAGTGTCCTGCAGGGGGCAAGTCCCGCCGCAAAAAGAAATCCCAGGAGACACAGATGAGGCCTAAGGACAGAATGGAGGTATGGGTGCCAGTCCGTGTCTCCTACACCCCTTTCCTCTGGCTGTGCCTCCCAGGCCAGCCTCTTGGCCAGCTGCTTTCCCCTTACAAAGGGGCAAGGGTGGGTCCTAACCGGCCCCTGACTGCTCCAAGGAAAGCCCACAAGGCACCCTAGGGACCCGTGTCTCTTCTACTCAGGATGATCCACCTCCAACTGAGGCCCCTTCCAAGACACGAAAAGCCCAGAGACACCTTCCTGAGAAGGCTGCAGCCCAGCAGGCTGTGGGGACCAGCCTCCAACAGGACCCAGAAGCTTCCACAGTCCCTAAGAAAGGGAGAAGAAAGAGACGTCAGGCAGGAAGCCACAGGTGGTGTTTCCTCAGCATTCCAGAAAGTGGCTCTTTGGGAACAGAGGGCCTGACCACATGGGATGTGTACAGAGCTGGCAGGGCGGGAGGCCGGCAGCGTGGGGGCCGAAACCATCTCACTGTTGTCCCCTCAGGTCACCGCAGGCCTCACAAGAGTAAGACTGCTCCCCCATCGCAAGAGTGTGCGAGTACCTCAGCCTCTTAGCATAGGGTTTCCTTGCCTGTATCCACCCTTTCCTGCTGCCTTATCTGAATCTGCAGGCTTGTCTGAATTCTCAGAAGCAGTACTGAATATGCCCACAGTCTGTGACTTCCCTAACAGAACTGTGATATTTTTAATTGTACCCCAACTTTTTAAGCCCAAGTGGAAAATGCTAGCTTTTTAAAATACATTAATAAATTTGAACTTCTTGACACTCCTTGGCTACAGGTCTGATATGTGAAGAGCTCACTGCCAAGCCCTGGGGACAGAGGGCCCACTTCAGCAAGACGGCCCGAGCCACATCCTTGTCCTTGAGGCTCTGGCTCTCAGAAGACATCTACCTCTCTGCAGGCTAGCCCTTGAGAGGCAGGACAGGCTCCAAATCCCTCTAGGCAAGGAAGCTCTGGGACTTGTACCACCCACCCCACAACCTGGTGGTCCTGGCTAGTCAGAGCTCACCCATAAGAAGCCAGCCAGCCACTCTCCTGGTCTCTTCCCCAGCCCCAGGCTTTCTGCTGATAGCACTGGGAAGGAGTTTTATCTCCTGGTCTCTTGGCTTATAAGTCCCTTGGGGGTAAATCCCAAACCCTGCACACACAGGTAATCACAGGTCTCTTGTTTCTGCCTCCACATACCTATAGAGAAGCCCTCTCCTTCTCTCCCCAAGCCTGGAGGCAGGCAGGCCCACAGAGGAACCAGCAGGAGCTGCCAGCAGGGTTGCTGACTCAAAGATTTATTGGTTAAGAGGTCCTTGTTTGCTGGAAAGCAGCACTACCAGTTACTTAGTTTGGTGGAGGCTGAAGCACAAGCAACAGGGACCTCACTTGGAATGGAGAAAAGGTGATCTTCACGCCGGAGTCCTGAAGGGGCAGGTGGCCAGCAGGGTCTGGCTGCTCTAAGAGGTTGCAGCTGGGGAACAGCAGGGTTGTCAGGACCTGGGTGCACAAGAATACCCCCTCCACCCCTAGCCTTTGCCTCCACTCACAGGATAGCTTCCTGAACAGGCAGCGATGTGTGCACCCAGCAGTCCACGTGGCTACCATGGGCCTCATACAACCTCAGGACCAGGGTACGATTCTGGGTGCTGGTTTCAGCCTGTGGGAGGGGGTGTGAGGTGGGAGGGCAAGGGTGTGCCCTGCCTGGGACCCCACCCCCAGATACCAGCTCTTGCCTGCTTGACAGTCTCCAAAACGACTGCTGGTGAGGACAGGGAAAAGGCACTCCAGGCTGTGGCAGGTGCAGGGCCTGGGCCTGACAGCGCCAACAAGGGGAAGTTGAGATTGTAGGCAGCAGGAATAACGCCAGCTTCCTGGAAGGAGCCTGAGGAGTAACCAGGAGTGCATGGTGGGAAACAGAGCCCCCCCTCCATCCCCTCAGACACAGGGAGCCAGCTGCTGGGATTTATCGCGGTGACTGGTGGAGGTTCAGAGAAGGGCAACCATGAGAAGCCTGCACGGTTCCCAGTACGCACCCTTGTGTGGCATCAGTGCGTAGGTGAACTCATGGCGGCCCAAGTCAGCAGTGGCATCAGGAGACTTAGGAGCCCGCAAGCTGCAGTGAGAGAGGGAATGGCCGGGCTGGAGTTGCTGAAACTCCAGCCAGGGGAGCCCAGTGCCCCTCCAGTCCCCGGGCCTGGGAGGCACCCCACTCACAGAGAGAGGCTGAGGATGTTGCCTCGTACTGATGCACCATATTTGCTGTCATTGAGCAAGGCCAGCCCGAAGCCGTGTTCTGACAGATCCATCCAGCGGTGGGTCCAAACCTGAAGGGCAGAGATAAGCCCCACTTGGTGACACCATTCCCTTCTCTCTGCACCAATTCTTTTTTCAGTCTCACAGGGGCCATGCTAATCTTCTCTGTATCATTCCAGTTTTAGTATATGTGCTGCCAAAGTGAGCACTGCGCCCCAATTCATGAGAACACCTGTTACTAGGCTGTCACTAGGACTGTATCCCAGCTCCCAGTTCAGGGGACCTTGGGCATACCATGCTACTCAGCCTGCTGCAGGCTCAGTTTCCTCATCTGCAAAATGGGAATAAATGGCCACAAGTATGACACTAAATGTAAAGCACTCTGCACACCGGGCACACCTGGTCAGGAAGCAGCAAGTGCTACATCTCCCCTCCCCATATCCTGCAACTATATTCTCCTCAGCCAGGGAGGGAACAATGCAGCCACTTCTTTTGTGTCAGACCTCAAATCGAGCCCAATCCCAAGAAGTATTGTAGTGGGTGGGCCGCTGCAGGTGTCCAAACTGGATCTCATAGGTGGCTTGGGGGCTCCGCACTCGGGCAGGAAACTCCACCTTCAGGAACTTGTGGGCCTCGTGCCAGTGCACCTGGGAATGCAAAGGAAGGGAAGAATAGACACCACACTGGGGTCGGCCCCTCCTTATCCAGCCACACCTGGCAAAGGTGGCCCCTCTCTGCCTCTGCTACCTCAGTGTGGAAGCGGACATAGGGGCAGCCAACGTCCAGCACAACTTCCTGGCTAAGCCGACTGCTGGGGCTGATCTGCAACAGAAACCAGGCGCTTCCCCGAAGGCCACCCTCGGTGCCCACTGCCAGGGTCCCTGCCTGGCCCAGCACAGGCTTCCTATGGGATGGAGGTGGGAGGTGCTGAGCCAGAGCAGCTTGTATTCCCACCACCTGCCCCCAAATCCTGGCCAGACTGTACCGTGTCTCCAGGTGGTAGTCCATGACATCCCAGGCATCCCAGTACAAGGGGACATCGTCAAACAGTACAAACTGGTTCCCCACAGCACCTTCAGCAATGGCTTCTCTAGAAACACAAGGGAATTGGTGCTTTACAATCACGACTGAACTGTCCAGCTGCACTTGGGGGTGAGGCAGGGATAAGTACACCCACAGGACAGAGGACTCTGAGCCCAGCCTGTGCTCCTCCATGTGTGTCCCAGCTGAGAGGCACTGGTAGGCTGCTGTGGGCAGTGCTGTAGACAAGGGACAGAGGTAACAGAGAGAAAGAACAGTGATGCGTTGGCACCTGCCAGAGGCGACCAGGACCAGGGATGTCAGAAGTCCAGTTGGATCCAGTCTCACTCGGATGATGCCATTGTCCAGAGTCACAGAACCATCGGTCTTGGGTGGGAGGGGCATTGAGGCTGAGTCTGCAGGGACTTCCCACAACCAACGGTTTCCCCCTCCCTGGCTTCAGCCCTTCTGGGGCTGTGTAGTACTGTATCCCCACCCCGCTTAAGGCGTGGGAACCCAGCATGCTCAAATTATGAGGGAGCATCCGAGGACAGCTCTTGGTCCAATGGGAACTGCCAGGACTTACCTCCTGTACCACAAACACAGGCTGCTGGGGTGTCAGGGGCTGTGGCGAGGTGGGGGAGGGAGCAGGAGCATAGCCCATGCTGGGTACTGTCACCAGGGCTGGGGAGGAGACCAGGATATCAGTGCATCCTCACTGATCTTCCAGAAACTACACTCATGTAGAAGGGATAATGAAAGACGTGGTTCCTGCTCCCCAGCTTAGGGCACCTCAAGGCCTCTAGGGATCCCCAGGGGAGTATCATCATCCTGATCTGTTGCTTTAGTCCCTCCTCCTCCAGTGGCAGCCATTCCACGTTCAGTTTGTACCTAGGCTCGGGGCCCCACCAGGTTTGGGCAGGGCCAACACCTCAGTGCGCTTCCAGGGCAGCGTGTTGACGATGAGAAGGGCCCCGGGTCCTGGCTCCCCAGGACACAGGGCAGCAGCCGCAGTGCTGAGCAGGGTGTTGCCGTGGGAACGGATGTCTGAGGAGAGACAGGCTGATGATCATGGGGGAAGAAACAGATCTGGGATGGCGCCTGTGTGTTCCACAGGGGCGTTCTGTGCTCAGCCCTGAGTTGCCTCACATTCATAGTGCCCCAGGGCATCCTCTGCCACCAGCTGAATGCAGCTTCCAGGCACCACATCGTGGAACTGGTTCAGGAGCAAGAGCCTGCAGGGGCCAGGGTGGGGATGGGGAAAGATGGGAGGGGCAGCTGCAGAGGTGTCCAGTGTGAGAGGTCAGAGGGGCGGCAGGGGGTGGACACCAGGCTGACCTCCAGAGGTGCTGTAGTTGGGCTGCTGGGTACACAAACTGGGCACTGCGGGTCAGGGCCAGGCTGCTAAGCAGCTCCACATCATGAAGGATCCGCTCACATTCTCGGTTCCCCTTCTTGATCTGCGCACAGGTAGATCAGTCTGAAGTTCGCTCAACAATCCAGGATGTCTTCCACAACTCTGCTTCACTTAGAACCCCTGATGGCTTCCCAGGGCCTGCTGGAGAAGGCCTCCTGACCGCGCCCTCCACTGTGCTCCATCCCACCTAAACTCTCCTCCTTCAGGGCCTCGGTCCCACCTCCTTCCCACAAGCTCCCCTGAGAACCCAGTTCTTGCAGTTCTTTCCTCCACGCCTCGGCTTAGAACAGGAGCAACTGGGCTCCTATTTCTGCTCCCTTCCAAACCTGCTGCAGACCGTAGCATGCTGAGGCCTGGCCCTGACCTGGGCATGGGTGGTGTAGGTGCCGTTGTGCAGCTCCAGGAAGAGCTCCCCAACCCATGTGCACAGCTGCCCCAAGTCACTCTCCAGTGCCTCAAATAGCTGTCCCGGAGAAGAGAGCTGCACCCTGAGAAAGACCACAAGCCTGGGCCGCCTGGCTGGGAGCCACGTAGCTCACCCTCCCTCTACTCCACAGCAGAGGTCCAGCCTCAACAGGGAACCCCTCCAGAAAGCCCTTTCCACACAGTGCCAGCCCTGGACCACCCCCACCAAAAGCTGCACTCTCTGGTGGGCTTGAGCACCCTCCCACCTCTTCTATCCCAAGGTAGAAGTTTAGAGAAGCCAATGGCTTGGGTTTGTAACAGGACAAGGTCTAATAGAGAAGTCAGTGGTTTTTTGTGTGTGTGTGTGTGTGTGTGTGTGTGTGTGTGTGTGTGTGAAAGACAGAAAGTCTTGCTCTGTAGTCTAGGCTGGTCTAGAACTCATGCAATCCTCCTGCGTTAGCCTCCCAGGCACGAGCTGGGATTACAAGCTTGCAACAAGCTATTAATGTGGTGTTGGGGGATTGAACCTGGAGCCTCGCACCACAGCAACGCCCCAGCCCCGGGTTGAGCCCAATGTAAGAGAAGAAAGGCTCAAAGCAAAGTTGAGGGCGGGTTATGGGAGGCAGAGCTGCTGAAGGCCGGCTCTGACCTGGGCAGCCCGTCAGTATTGCCCAGCCGCTTCAAGCGGTCCAGCATGGCCTGAGTGGGGCCACCACCACCATCCCCAAAGCCGAAGAGGAAGGCACTGTGGTTGACGCGTCCCTTGTCAGAGTTGTTGGTCACTGTCTTCAGCACCTGGACAGACAAGGGCGAGTCAGTATGGGCCAAACTACGAGAGTGCACCGGCCTTCTCCAACCTGCCCTTATCAACCACTAGGTGCTCCTTTTCCTTACCTCTTCCACACGGCCCTCCATTCCGTAAGAGTCACCAGGTGGAAAGTGGACCAGCACGCGGGAGCCATCCAACCCCTCCCAGAAAAAGGTATGGTGCTGGGACAGGGCGAGACAGGCAGGGGAGAGGCCAGAGTTAGGACTGAAGCAGAGTGGCACCTTCCAGTCTGGTCTCAGCCCTGGCCCCACCTGCTGTGGAGGCAGTGCCCCACCCATTCTTGATGAGGCTTCGTTGGTCTGCCAGGGTCACTCAATGAGTCTAGAGAGAACAAGCCACGGGAATCTAAACCTACTGTGACCCTGACCCCTGGGACTTGCTCACTGGGAAGGAGTTCACCAAGTTCCAGCTCAACTTCTGTGTCAGGAAGCGCGTGATGCCACAGCCACGCATGATCTGCGGGAGCTGGGCTGAGTAGCCGAATGTATCTGGCAGCCAGAACTGTGGAGAGAAGACTTCCACAGTGGCCCAGCCTCAGCACGGCCTCCACCCCTAAGCCCAAGCCCTGCCCCACCAGCACCTTACCTCAGAGCACATCTTCCCAAACTCCTGCAGAAAGAAATTCTGGCCCTGCAGGAACTGCCTCACCATGGCCTCACCACTGGGAAGGTTCCCATCCTGGCAGTGGAGGGGAGAGGAAGGGTGGCTGGCTTAGCTCACGAAGGAGCAGGTGGGAGATAGGTCAACCCGGCTGCTGCTCCGACCCAGGGAACAGCCAGGCCCCAGGAAATGTCCTATGTTTACTTCAGGCTGGCTGTCCATCTGCCATTGAGTGGTGCTAGGAACAGGGCCAGGCAGATGGCCTGTCACCATGGGAAACTCACTGCCCCTGCGACTTCAGGCCTTGGAATTCCAAGGATTAGTAAGCTCTCCATAGGGGGAACATGAATGGCGTGGATGAAGTCACCAGCAAAGCCAAAGGGAGATGGGACACCTGAGGGAAGGCCATGGCCGTAGGACGGGACTGACAACTTAAGTCAATGGTGACACACTTACCATCTCCACCCAGGTGCCCCCCACGGGCACAAACTGCCCCTGGCGGGCGAACTCTTGCAGCCGGGCATACAGGCCAGGATAGTGGCTCTTCACCCACTCAAGTTGCTGTGCCTGTGAGGCAGATGGTGAGAGCTGGGCCAGGAGTGACGAGGACCCTTGGGTCGCTGAGGGTGAGGGACTGCTCTGCCCCTCAGATCAAGTACAGCCCCACCCCAGGGCCTGGGGAACTCTGAGGCCCCGCTGCCCTGTCCAGGTGCCCTCTGACCTGGGAGCAGGCAAAGATGAAGTCAGCGTTCTGCTCCATGAGCCTCAGTGCTGTCACCCAGCTCCGAGCACATTTCCGTACAGTCTCCTTGAATGGCCAAAGCCAAGCTAGAAGGGAGAGGGGCAAGGTGGAGGGAATGGTAAGTCCCCGCTCCTCAGAGAGCTCCCTCTCCCTTATTCCAGCACCCTGACAAGGCCCAGCCTGGGTCACCAGAGTCATTCTAGCCCTCTCCCACCCAGGTCACTCTCCCTGCAAAGCCTTCCTCAACTGTCACTTCAAGTCATCCTGCATGGTGGAGTACAGAGGGGTTGGGAACGGTCACAGGACTATGAGGTCAGGAAATGGAGGCCCAGGTGCCAGAAGAGCCTCAATCCGAGGCCCAGACAACTGAAGGGATCTGTCAGGGTTACCCCAGCCCTGCACACATGGCACACGTGCTGGAATGGGCCTCTCTAAGCCAGCTCTCCTGAGGGAGAAACTGTAGCCTCTCCTGATCTCCAGGCTTCACTTTTCACCTTACCAGCCAGAACACCCTAAAATGCCACCCCATACCACAGCACAGCAGAGATAGCCTTATGATTTAGAAATCATTAAGAAGCTTGTTAAAAATGTTAATTTCCCATAAGCCTCACAAAACACTGCAGATTCACCAGTTCCAAAGCTGAACTCCTTATTCTCCTTGGAAATCTACCTCCTGGGCATGGTCTCCGTCACAATTAATTTCCCACCACCGCTCTGAGAACCTGGCATCCTTGTTCAATTTTCCTATTCTCAATCAACTCAAGCCATCTCTTCCAGGAAGTTTCTATGGATCCCTGCAATCCAGCTGGATTAACTGCCTTATTTGGGTCCATTGTAGTTTTCCCAATTACAACATCATTGTACCTACCAGCTTTGTGACCATCAGCCTTTGTAAAGTTACTCTCAGGCTTTGGCATATTGGCTTTTGAGACACCAGGTTTTGTTGAAAGAACAAATAACCCACAGTCCAGCACCCCATTCTATTTTACAGATGGGGAAAATAGAGGCCCAAGAGAGACAAGAGATTGCTGAGACTCACTCTGTGCTTCTTGGGCACACCCAAAGCTTCAAGGACACTCACTCCTCCTACCTCCCTCATCAACACAACCAGCTGCACCCAACTTGTATCAGTGTGGCAGGCCCCTACCTGTATCAATGTGGCAGTGTCCCATGGCATGGATAGTGTGTTGGCTTTCACCTCCACGTTGACCAAAGAACCTGGAGGCCAAGGCCTGGGCCTCTGGGAAGGTCTCAGGATGAGCAGGATCACAGACATTCACCATTTGGTTGGCTGTGTACAGGGCCTGGAAGCTCCGCTGGTTGTCCTGCCCAAGGCCCTGCAGCAGGGTTCTGCTCTTTAACCCCATCAAGCACAACTCCAGAATTAAGTATGGCTAATTTTCCAACGGTCTCAACAGGGCTTCTTTATCTCCAACTGTCTGCTCCTGTTGATGTCCCCTCAGCCCCATTTCACTTTAAAAAAGGCTTCCCAGCATTCCAGTGATCTGGCCTAAGAAACAACGTGCATGGAGCAGGGCTCTAGGTGTCAGTACCTTGGCTATGCCCAGGAGCAGCTCCAGATCCACCAGCAGCATGTGGACATCCCGGTGGAACACAGCCAGCTCTGCCCGGCTCAGCTGGAACATCTTCTCAGGATCAGGGGCTGCGATCATGCTCCCCTTCCCAGCCCCCAGGAGCCCGCTGCAGGCTACTTCCACATAGAGGGTCAGGCTACAAACATGGGGAGGCAGCCTCAGACCAAAGGACTGGCAAAGAACTCTGGGGGCTTGGCGAGGGGGCACAAGGGAGGCATTCAGCTGACTTCTCCCCATTCACATCCAGGACTCCCCGCCCAAGGATTCCATGGTGGTCAGATGTATGCCGACGGACCATGGTGGAAACACTAGACTGAACTTGCATCCTGCTGCTGAGGACTCTGCCTTGGTTGGGAGACTAAGTGGCTAGGTTTGGGAACCTTGTCAATTACACCGTTTAGCCTCTTATATCCAAAGCTGTCTGTGCAAAGTACTATCCTAGTCTCACCATCTACACTGCATAGTAAAAGCATGTTTGGAGCTCCCAGGGCTGACATGTTGACCCAAGCTCCATCAGCCAAGATAGGGTATCCATTCCTAAGAGCAGCTCCAAGGCTGTGTAGCCATTCCACTCAAGCTTCGGAGGGCAAACCTGGCTCCAAAGGCTACGTTCCTGACTCTGGAACGTGTTTCTACACTGAACTCTCAGCATTCCATTTCACAGCAGAGCCTTCATTGGTTTTGTGACCGTGTGAGTTATTTCTTCTCTTTTCCCCTTCAATACTGGGACTTTACGCCACAGCCTTCACACTGAGCTACCTCCCAGCCCTTTAAGATTGTTTTTCATTGAAATACAATTTATGCAAGAAAATGGGGGCTGCAGACATATACTTGGATCCATAGAAGGCACTACAAAAGAAACGCTGGGCTTGGTGGCAGAGGCCTGCAACTCTAGCACTTGGAAGGCTGAGGCAGAAGATGGTAAGTTTGAGCCCAGCCTGGACAATTTGGTGAGATCCCATCTCAAAAGCCAAAAAACAAAACAAAACAAAACAAAAACAAAAACAAACAAAAAAAATACACAACCAAACAGGCTAGGAATGCAGCTCAGTGAAAGTCCTGAATTCCATCCCCAGCAGAGAAAGCACTCTGGGCTGCCACGGCACACTCCTCATACAGTGACACACAAAACAGAAGCACCTGGAGCAGCACACAGGTCTGAGAGGCTCTGTTCCCGAAGTCTACTCCTAGGAAATACCAGCTCAAAACTGAGCAGCGGTACATGTCTGTAACCCCAGCACTGTTAAGGCTGAGGCAATAAGGTCTTAAGATGGTGGCCAACCTTGGCTATCCTCTTCCAGACATGGACTTAGGCTTCATGGCTAGGGATGACCATAGCTTCTAAAATGCAGAATCATATGAGGACACAGTGCAGTTCAAATTGACCACCATTTTATTTTTAGAGACAGGGTCTTACTAAGACCCTACAGTGCCCAGGCTGTGCTCAAACTTGTGATACTCCTGCCACAGCCTCCCAGAGAACTAGGATCACAGGAATGTACCACCACACCAAGCTTACATGAATATTTCTATCTTCTTTTGTGGTTGAAGATTACACTGTTTATCACCATACTCCCATTATCTGGAAGTAACTTGAATAATGTCTATGAAGCTTTTTCAACTGCCATATATAAAATGCTCATTTTGTATTACTGGATTGTATAAAGTCAGGACACAGGACGTGGAGGAATGGCACCGCAGTTAAAGTACTTGAGTAGCAAACACAAAGCCCTGAGTATGCCAGGGTGTGGTGGCAGAGGCCTGTAATCCCAGCACTTGGGAGGCTGAGACAGCAGGACTGCCTTGAGTCCAAGGCCAGCCTGGGCTACACAGTGAGATTAGGACTAGCTTGGCCTACAGATTAAGAACCTGTTTCAAAAAAAACAAAAAAAGCCAGGACACAAAATACCAAAGCAGAGTTAGGTGCTCAATGGTACAGAACTTGCCTAGCATGAATAAGGTCCTTGGCTCAATCCCTGGGACCACCAAAAGAAAAAAAATCAAAACAATATAACTCAACTAGCAAAAATGATTTTTTTACTGAAACACTGAGCCTGAATGACAAAAGTAAAGCTTAGATGCTAATAATTCATTTCTCGATGGTGGGATAATGGAAGTTATTTATTTCTTTGTGCTTTTCTGTATTTACCAGAAGGTAAACATTATTTTTAGTCTGAAAAAGGACCTGCTTTCTAAAACCAAACTCTTTGAGGATGACTGTGCTGGAGGTGGTTCTGTTCCTGTGGTCAGGTGGCCCCACCTCCTCCTACCCGATTGGTCTTCTGTGAAATAGGGACTCACCTCCGGGGGTCGTCTTCTCCCAGCCTATTAGCTAGGACATAACTGATCTTCTCACCCTCTTTGGTCAAACCCTGATAGGCAGGAGAGAAGAGACATGGCCTGAGGCCTTTGGATAGTTGGGGGGTGTGGGGGGTATATACTGAAGGGGTCAGGCCCTTCTACCTGCTCCCCAGCTCTGGGTCCTTTCTCCCAAGCAGAGTAAAGATGGGCAAATCAGGGGCTCCTTTTGTAGGTGCCTCACATTCCATGGTAATGAGCCCCTTAACTACCAAATAATACCTGTTTGCCAGTAGAAAAGCCCATGGTCTTATGGGAAGGGCTAGGGCACAGATTAGTAGGCCTGGGTGTGGCTTCTCGTGGCTACTGCACACCTGAATAAGTATCTGAAGGGAAACTCCATGTAGGGACAAGTTTGCTTTGCTCCCTGCTACATTACCAGGGCTTAGCAGAGTGGGCACCAGGAGACTTCTGCTAAGCCAGACAAGGGAGGGAGGGTGGGGTTTCACTTTCTAGGACAGGGGGAACCACAGTCCTAACCCCAGCTAAACAGGCCAATCTGGGACGAAGCTGTGTGAATCAGTGAACAAGCCTCTATCTCAGTTTCTTAATATGAGGTGGACATAAAGACCTACCACAAAGATGCATAAAGCTTAAATCTGATATGAAGATAAACTAAGCGTCTCACTTTACACTATCTAAACCTCTTTGAAATTTCTCCCCACAAGCGTGTACTACAAATAATAAAAACTAGTTTTCTGAAACCAGGGACCTATCACATAGGTGGCCAAGCAGTAGCTGCCCCAGTCCTGAAAAATCCTGAGTACATGCTGCTGGGAAAGTCACTGTTGGTGCTTCTCCATAAACCAGAGCTGACATACCCATCAAGACCACTTACCTGGACGGGTTCACCATCATGCCAGACCAGCCCTTCTCCATCACTTTCCCAGCAGAAGTGAACTTCCTGGCCCACCCATGCCTCTGGAATAATCAGCTCGACCCGGAACCAGCAGGTCCACCATCTGAGAGAGACAGTGCAGTGAGCCTAGAGGGGCAAGCCTGTCTTGGCATATCTCCTTGGATTACATATCATCAGGGGCTTGAGACTTTCGTCAAGTATCTGTAGCATTACAAAGTACCCTGCGCCACAAGAAAGGAGGAAAGGCTGGGCAGCAAGGTGGGCCTGGCAAGGCAAGTCCCCTAAGGGGTAGCGAGAGGCAGGGATGGGGGGCAGAAACTCCCATGAAGACTCAGAGAAACCCAGAGCTGTTCCCAGAGCGCTGCTCCGCCCCGGTGCTGTCTAGGGAAAAGGCCAGACGACGAGGCACGGCCCTTGGAAGTAGGGGGCAAGCCTGCAGGGGCGGCGCTCCCCGAAGCACGGCGGTACCCACGTAGGTCCGAAGCTGTCGCCGACCTGCGCGGGACGAAAGTCCTGCTGGATTGCGTCCTGGTAGGGAAGTCTCCCAGGCGTGAGAAAGCTGTAGAGTGCAGCCACCGGGCACCTGTCCCCGAAGAGCCTGGGCAGGAGGGGGCAGTGAGCGCGAGCTCGAAGTCGCCCGCTCTCATCTCGCTGCCGCGAGAAGGCAGCCGCCCGCCCCGCTGCGCACCCCAGCCTCTGCCCACCGCTCCGGCCGCAGCGCAGTCCGCGGCGGCACGCTGCTCTGCGGCCGGGGTAACCAGAGCCTAGGTCTCCTCCCGGAAGGCTGAGGCGAGCGGATGTGGGGTCTGGCTCTGCAGACTAGGAGCCACACCTGCCGCGAAGGTTACAGTCCGTAAAGTACAGAGGCGACACAAACTTCTCCACCCGCTCCAGCGTGGTGCGCCAGTGTTTCAGAGGCGGCGCCGTCGCCATCGCCGCTTATCCACTCCTCTTCCGGAAGCCTCTTGGTGCTGCCGGCGCAGGGCGAGAGCTGGAACCAAAGGTTCCGGCACCCGACGGATGCCTTCGAGCCCGGGCTGCTTTTCTTGGAACACCGGTAGCTATTAGAAGCCCAGTAGCTACATGAACTTTGACCCAGGTGCTGAAAGCTGGAAGCCGGGCTTTTGAGGCATTCCTGCTTCACCTAAGCTAGGAATGCAGGCAAATCCCTCAGTAAAATGGGAAATTTGACAAGAAGCTCGGGACAGAGATTTAGAGCCATCCATTCCATACTACTGGCGGGGAGCCTTGGGTGCTGCAGGCCCAGGCCTCCGAAACAGCAGTCGGGCTGGGAGGAACGGCGGCTGACGTACGTACATGCCTTGCAAGCTCAAGCCCCGGGGTTTGATTTCCCCAGAGCCCCAGAACCACATTAAGCCGAGCGTAGTGGTGCATCCCTGTAATCTCAGCACTCCGGAGGCTGAGGCAGGATTGCCCTGAGTTCAAGACTAGCCTCGACAACACGATGAGTTCAGGACTAGCCTAGGCTACAGGGAGAGATCCTCTCTCAAAAAATAAACCAGCAGTCAGTTCTTTTGCTTCCCAACCCAGCAAGAACCCTGGCTTAGCTCTCTACTGATAAATACAAAAATACTGCTTAACATGGAAAGTCCCAAGCTGTTCTGGGTAGGTGTTTTCATGTAGGTCTGCAAACAATGAATGTTACAAGGGAAAAAGGGCTTACTAACACCCGAGTGACCCTTCCTTCCTCTGTTACACTCCTTATGTATAACAGTTGCCTATCACCAGAAATTGGGAAGATCCTGAATTGAGATGGTAGCTAAGAGTCAAGGCATTAAGATCCCAATAGAAAAATGTATTCCACCATACAGGCCTAGAGAGCCCAGGGGAGCCACGGGCACCGGAAGCCAGCTTTCAACTTCATTCTCAGCCCTGCTCCGCTGGCAGCCGTTTTTCTCCTCCTGGAGTTGTCAGTGTCTTTCTTGTTTATAATATAGAAAGGAAAAAAAATATACACATTACCAATGGAATTTTAATGGAAATACTGACCTAAGTTTACATTTCAAAAGTCAGTCACACTTTGAAAGGTGACTAAGTATAGAATACCAAATGTGATTTAAAGTAAACTTTCTGCTGTATTTATAGGTACAGCTGGGTTTAGAACACAGAGCTTTGACGTCAGACATTAGGAGGGTTAAACAAGGCTGCTTGTGAAAGAAAACCCCAGCTTCAGGTCAAGGTCTCCCATCTGTCAACTGCAAGCTGAGTTCGGTTTTCTCCTACACTCACCTTGAAACCCTCTCTTCTGATGTGGGAAGGTGTTCAGATACAAGCAGGGCTCCCCCAGAATTCCAGCCAACATGACTTTTGCGGGGAGTGGAAAACAGACTGTTGCCGAGACCACTGCAAGGTCTTCCCCATTCAGGCACTGTCCCAGCTATGCCCTAGAATCCTCTCCTCCCATGAGGCTCTTTGTGCCACTCTATACTTTAGGGCCACAGAGTCTCTTTTCCCCGTGCAACTAAGAAGAGAGGTACTCAGAAGCCAAAAATTGTTTGTATAGTGGCACTGGTGATTTTAAATCAAAACACTAACAACAACACAATACTGTTGATTACAGCTGTGACTGAGAGGAGAAAGCTTCAGGAAACTGTGAGGGGCCAGTTGGCTATTTTTCAGGAAGTCCAGGGTAACCATATAAAGGCCTTAATCATTCATGTTTAATTTAAAAATGTGTATAGGTACGTATGTATCTCTCATCTCTCTTTATGGAAATGTACCAAACTCTTTTCTTTCCAACCCTATTTACACCTCAACACAGAACTTTTTTCAAATACTGGTTCGGTATTTTAAGTTATTCACCCTCAGCCCCAATAAAAAAAGAAAAAAGTACAGAAATACAAGCTACATAGCTTTGCAACTTACCCAAACATAAAACATTTCAGGAAAACTGAACAGAGAAAAAGATACTAAAAGAATTAAGTTATTCTATTTTGAAATCTTGATTTGGAACAAGTATAAATAACTACTACTACTTAAAGCAACAGTGTATTTGTACTCTAGAGAAGGAACTGAAGCCAGAGACCCTACCTTACAATAGTTCTCTGGTGAGGACAAGGGACTTGGGTTAAGAGTTTATTCCTTAAGTAAGAACCAAGCTTTATTTATTTACAAAAAAAAAAAAAAAAATTGGGGAAAAGAAGACAAGTTTTACACAAAAGTACTACAATGGTAACTCCCTTTGGTAAAAAGTGTAATAAATGTCTTGTACATCTGTTCATAGGTACTAAATCTGAAGCCACATAGTACTATGGTACACAAGAAGCTAAAGCAGTTATGCTAGCACATCAAAGCATATTTCTTTTAATAAAAAATTGACAGTATGTACATTATTTACAAAAAAAACAAGTTAAAATCGTGTGTGTGTGCATGTGTGTCAGAGTAAAGCTGGTGGATGGCACTAGGGCAGACTAGTAAAGAAGCAGGTACAAAACAGTTCCACGGGAGCTAAAAAGGATGACTGATTTGAACTTGTTGAGGCTGAGAACCAGAGAGAAAAGGTGGGCAACCAGGGATTCATCAGGAATCAAATCCACAAGACGATCATCCCAAAGCCAATTGCAAGTCCCAGATAAAATCTAATGGGCAATCTTAGATGTGCTCAAGTGACCAGAAAAAAAAAGAAAAGAAAAAAAAAAAAAAAGAAATCCAGTCTTTTTCCTTTTGGGGAGGAGGGGAGAGGAACCATAACCACCAGTTACAATCCATCTGATTATTAAGTCCTTCCCCGGTCTGTTTTGTAAATGCACCTCCATCCAAAGAGTAAATAGCATCTGGTTCCCTCATCGAAGTCAGGACACAAGGAGACTCTAGTCTTGGCTCTGCTGGTGTGTGCAAGCAAGCTTCATGTCTCTGTGCTTGCGTGGACTCCTTTCTTTCCCCTCCAGAGCAGGCCCACACCCCAGAACTCCTTGGAAAGCGCCAGCTCCAGCTTTGGAAGGTGTCACATTCTTTATGCTTGCGCATCCCACTCTGGTGCCAGGCTACATCAGTGGCCATGACCCAGGGAGGCCCAGTGAGGCTTGAAAGGCATCTTCCTTGCTTCTTCAGTGTGTGTGACTGCACATGCCTACACACACAGATACACACACACCACACCTTCTCACGTTAAAATGCTCTGGCTTTGCAGTTAAGGAGCTTTGAATACTGTGCCATATTTGACACGATACTTGTTAATGCTCACAAAGTGCAGGGTCTCTGTGTCACAGGTGGTGGTACAGGGCACCAGGCCCTCCAGCCCCTCACCCATGAGCCATTTGCTGGTCTCTGCTGCCATTTCACGGGGCACGTGTTCCTTGGTCCATTTATCTACCCAGGCCTGGAACCTCTGATGTAGACGCTTGCTAACACGTTCGTGGGACTACAAAACAGAAAAAGGAAAATTAAAACAAGACCAAAACACTTCCTCAAATACAAAGCCTGATTTTGGCCTAACATAGCAAAGGTGTGGCTCAACCCTCAGATATTTCAGGCTTAAAAAAGCCCACAAAGGCAATAGGGATACTCTGCTTAAAAAGAATTGCCAGAGCCAGCAGAATAAACAGAGCGCTTCTCAGTTTTAGCATGAATTAGCAATACTAGGGAATCTGCTAAAATATAAATCTTCTTGGTTCCACAGATCTGCCTCTTTTTGGTTTGTGCTGTGCTGGAGACTGAATCCTGGCTCTTCTGCTCTGTTCAGCTCTGTCAGAGCTGTAGTCTGCAGCCATAAATACACACTTTTAGACCAGCAACTTAGCTGATTCTAACATACCCCAGATGAAACACAATAAGCACAGCTAACTGATAATCTGTATCAGTATGGCAGTCCACTTCTAAGCCAGCATAAAGACAGGGGCTTAAGGCCTACTTTCCCTTTACCCTTATTTCCCCACCATGGCCGACAGAGTTCAGGCACTGCAGTGGAGGTTATGTTCCCACTTATGCACCTGGCAAGTATTTACTGGTACCCATATGAAAGGGTACAGCAGGAGAAGTAAGAGTTGCTTACTTAATGTTCCATACACAGCAGCTCTACTCAGTGCCTTGGGAGAAATGTTAAACCCAACATCTCTACCATGAATGTTTTGCAGTCCTATAAAACTTAGCCACTTTAAGATGGTGTTTGATCTGCCTCCCCAATCTAATACTCTCCTATTAACAAACAGATACCCCTACATTTTCAATTTATTTAAGAACAATAAAAAGAATCTCAAAACCAACAAGGCAGCATCCTTGGTGTCCTTTTTCTTCCACACCTGATGATTCACCACCACATCCTGTCCATCATATCTCCACATTTTATCTACAGACTAATTCCATTGTCACGCCAGTATTCTGAATGGCCATCGTATGTCACTTGGACAAAGACAGTCTTTAGAGTGTCCTAACTCTGAACCCAACTCCCCATCCTATTCTCTTCATAGCAGTGGAGCTATTTTTGGAAAACAGATGAACAAACAAACAATGTACCTTAAACAAAATCTCATACAAGCCATGGCCTGTGAGACAAAGGAATATGGCTTCCAGCTGCCTTTCAACTGCATGTATCCCCCTTTCTCCATAGCTTCACACTTAGGCCATATAGGCTCCCTGTCTTTGTTCAGGCATGAGCTGAGGATTACTTCGTTAGAGAAGCCTCTACCAATAAAGTCAACCTGTATGATGGTTAGTCTTGGTCACCTCACCTGTTTGTGTCCCTGGCATTACATTTCATATCTTTCATGTGCTCATCAGGGCTAGCAAAATACCCACTATCTAAGTGCACCAGGAAGGTGTCACCCTGAGCTAGGATGTGAATACAGAGAAGATTCATAACAGAAAAAGATCAGATACCTCCTGAAATATAAATAAGAGGAGTGGCTTTACTAGAAGGTATTTACCTGCTCTATAGGCTTAGAGTCTATACCTCTCAAATTCTCATGTTGAAGTCCTAACCTCGGTACTTCAGAATGTGACTTTATCTGGACACAGTCATGCAGAAAGGAAAAAACACTATATGAAGACCCAGTACCCCAAAGGTTGTCAGTGAAGTACCTGAAGCTTATCTCCTTTATAGCCCTCAAAAGGGACCAAACATGTGGACAGACTAATCTTGAACTTCTAGCATCCAGAATTTCAGGACAATATATTTCTGTTCTTTGAGCCACATAGTACTGTGGTACTCCGTTACAAAAAACTAAGTAAATGAATATACCCAATAATCTTACTAACAAAAACAAAGGTTTTAATTGTCTTTGGTTTTTTAAATGAAGAAAGTGAAATGATCAGGAGACTCTGCGACTTCCCTAGCCTGGGGAAATGTACGGAGAGAAATTCCAGTTACTGGTTCTTACCTGATGAGCCCGGAGTAAGGCAGTCCTCCGATACATGTAGTCTTCTGACTTGATGACATATACCATCTTATAAGAATTCAGCTTGAATCGACACTCCAGCTTATCTAAGCTATCAACGTTCTCCATGGTCTTTTTACTGTTTCCTTCTTTCCCTTCCTTTTCTTGCTGTTCTCGACCACGCTGACACTTACGGATTCGCCGTAGATTCCTACAAAACAAACCCAAGAGGCCGAAGGTCTTTCAGATGAGACTCCCATGACTCCTATCAAGTAGGTTTTCCTTATTCTGTTTTCTCAGAGTCAGTCAGTCACCTCCAGTCTCACTCTGTAGCCCAGGCTGGTCCTCCCTCAGTCTACCAAGTGCTGGGATTACAGTTTATATGGTGCTGGGAAATCAAACTCAAGGCCTTCTGCTTGCTAAGCAAGTGCTCAAAACGATGAGCTCTGCCCCAGCCCAACATTCCCAGTGTCTTTTATTTTGGCTCAATTGGCTAAGCCTTCTAGAGTGCTGGGCTACAGGCATATACTATCATGCCCAGCCCATAACTTTAAGTACACTATGACCACTGCCTATGAATTCACATAACTGCTATAGTTTTGAGAATTGAGTTTTTAATGACATTGTGTATTCTCAACATTTTACTTTCAGATTTTTTTTCATTTCATTTCATTATATATATTTGTTTAGTTTTAACTGTTCCAGAGCAATGTACTCAAACTGACTACATTCCATAATAGCTCCCTTCAGTTGGGGTTCCTCATCTGAACCACATAACATACAAAATTATTTGCAAGTCATTTTTTTAACTTATCCCAAAGCAATTCTGCATGCATACAGAAGAAGGTAATTCACATCAATGGATTTAGGAGGGGTAAGGGTGGTGGTTCGAGCCTAATTCTTTCCCACATTTAGTAGAGAAGCTAACAGCTATACAACTTATTTCCCAGGCTTTGCTATTAAAACTACTGCATAAGGAAGTATCTCTGTATCACGATTCCTGTAGGATTGCAATTCCTAGGTCCAACAACTTTTGCAGACCTCAAAGGCCCTTCTAAAAAGGCCAGTCAGATAGTTATCTTCATAATACTAAAGCATTATTCATGTTTTTCACTGTGCTGGTATTTTCACTGATGATTGATATAAAGCAATGTTGAAAATAAAAATTTCGGTGTTCTTAGAAGCCTGCATTCTTTTTGTCTTTCTTTCTTAAGACAAGGTCTTATCTGTGGAGTCTAGGCTAGTCCTGACCTCACTATGTAGCCCAAGCTGACTTCAAACTCAGGAAAGCCTCCTGCCTTGGCCTCGCAAGTGCTGTGATCACAAGCATAAGCCACCATGCCCAGCTTAGTGGTGCCAGGGAATTGAACCCAAAGTCTTGTGCCTGTTAGGCAAGTGTTTTAAGCACTGAGCTATATCCCCAGGCCCTCAAAACCTGTATTCTTATCTGTACATAGGCACTCAAGTGAAAAGCGGGTCCTTAAAGAATGTTCTTGATCAAGATAGCAACATTTTAAATAAGATCGTGCCCCGTGATTCACACCTTTTAA
The DNA here is from genome assembly GCA_004027205.1 of Ctenodactylus gundi. Classification (NCBI taxonomy): domain Eukaryota; kingdom Metazoa; phylum Chordata; class Mammalia; order Rodentia; family Ctenodactylidae; genus Ctenodactylus; species Ctenodactylus gundi. The sequence continues at coordinate 68,767 of PVKB01003784.1, forward strand.
TACATTGTGTGCTAAAATGAAATGACATATGAAGCACTTTTGTACATTAATTACAATGAGAATCTTAAAGAAAAGCACTCAATTGCTTGAGCTGCAAATCAATCATTTTTACCTGAAAGAACAACTGATTTAAGTTAACTCAAGTCACCCTGGGTACTGAGAATTCTCAAAACTTAACAGGAGGCCTGCCACTTCAAGAAAAAAATCTAGACTTATTTACTGTCAACTGTGAAATTTGGCAAACTGATAACAGCTACTATTAGCCTGACAGCACTCCAATATTGAAAGACATGTGTATTGAGATCAATGGCAGAATTAGTTAAGTGTGACTTTTGGGAAGCAGGTAAAATGTATAAATAGTCTACTGTGATTAACCTAGTAAACTCATATCTTCCAAATAACCAATCACATGAGGTTATGAAGTCATGGATGAATAAAAAGACTCATTCAAGGTACAAGATAAACCACTTGGACATGACTATAGAAAGCTCACTGGTATCTGTGTTGATTTTCCAACTAACCTTTAGGAAACCTGTAGACTTCCATTACCAAATCAAAGACTATCCACAATTTCTGAAAGGACAAGAAAACACTGCTTTTTCCAGCTGTGTGTTTAGATTATGGCCAGATTTTCTTCACATAATTAAACTAAAGAACATACGCAACAGTTTGAATATAGAAGCAGATGTAACAATCTAGCTGGATTTTTGCTGTTTTTTGTTTTGTTTTCTCTTCCCCCCACCCCATGATTAAATCCAGGGTCTTCACAGTTGAGCAACAAACATCCCCAGCCCCTATTTTTTAAGTTTCTGATTTTGAGACAAGGTCTCACTAAGTCACTACTAAGTTGCCTAAGGCTAAGTTTAAACTTGTGATCCTCCTGCACCCACCTTCCAGAGTACTGGGATTGCAGGCCTGCGTCATAAGCCCAGCTCCTCTATTAAGCCAGATGAAATGTAGAAGTGTCATTTCTCATTAATTTTTTGTTTTTAGCCTTTCATTTAAAAAAATTTTTTGAGACAAGGGACTGGCTCTGTGTAGCCCAGGCTGACCTCAAACACACAGCCATCCTGCCTTAGCTTCCTGAGTGCAGTGCTGAGATTATACACATGTACTACCATACCTGGCTTAGGATATGCTGGGGAATCAAACTCTAGACCATCCACTCTAACCAATGAGCTATACCTCCAGCTCCTAACACTATTATTTATGAAAACAAAGTTTAGTGTCATTTTTAAACAAACTAAACATGTTAAGCATGTCTCAGTTGTAATTTCTAGTATGGTAAATATTACTTAGTACTATCTCTGTCAGCAAAAGCTCTTTGGGGTAACTCATTGTTTGACAGTGTAAAAGGCTATAGGGCCGAAAGACTGAGAATGTTAGTCCCAAGATCAATTACTAGAAACCAAATACCTGGTTCTCTCTAACACTGTGTTTATCCTGATTTTGTTAGGTGTGACTGAGCACTGTTAAAGTTAATCCATTTATACGTTTCTTAAAATAGAAAATGTTTTAATACATATATTTTTTATTTTGTGGCAGTACTAGGGATGGAGCTCAGGGCATTTTGCACTGAATACATTCCCAGCCCGTATTTCTTTAAGATTTTACCTGTGTTCTTACCTAAAAAACAAAAACATCCAGTATTCCTCTGATGTTCAAAACTGATAAAACAACTGATCACTGTCATTCTAATTCTTGCTTTACTCAGAATTTACCTGATGAGTTCTTAAACTGCAGCAGTGGTGAATTCATGGATTCCATTCAAGTATTAATTTCAGATGGAAGTACAAACTATCAGATATAGTTAATATAGTTTGAATTAATTTGGTTTTATGACTAAAAAAAAAAAGCCAAGATGTTATATGGAAGATGATATATGATCCTTTAGTTCCGGTTGTTGACAATGTATTCTGTATCAGCTAATCATCAGTTGATTTTATCATATATTGGATAAATAGACCTCTTTTTTTTGACACAGGGTCTCACTTTCTAGTCAAGGCTGAACTTGAACATATAGCAGTCCTCCTGCCTAGTTTCCCTAGTGCTTGGAGTAGAGGTGTGCGCCACCAGATCCGGGTTATGTAGTGCTGGGGAATCAAACTCCCTTGTGCTTCCCAGGCAAGGGCTTTAACCCCTGAGCTACACTCCCAGCCCTGGACAGTCAATTTCTTAAATCCTGTGGTATCTTATATAATTGCTTAAACTTAGTAGTTCTAAGCTATATGGTCCTTACATTTCTGCAATGCAAAAATGAATAATGAGGCTGGAGGAACAGCACAGTGGTTGAAGTGCTTGCCTTGCAAGTACAAGGCCCTGAGTTAAATTCCCCAGCACCACTTAAAGCTGGGTGTAGTGGTACATGCCTATAATCCCAGCATTCAGGAGGCTGATGGCATAAGATCATCCTGAGGCCAAGCCCAGGCTGGGCTATACTAGTGAGTTCAGGACCAGCCTGGGCTGCAGGGTGAGACACAGTCTCAAAAAGGGGAGGTGGAGTGGGGGAAGAAATAATATAAATGGACAGCTTTGCCTTACATTGTTAGCACAAGTGAATTTGGAGCCCAAATTTCGGACTCACCTTCTAAGTAGCTCAATATTGTAAGAATCAACTACTGCCAGCTCAGATTCTGTTTCCAAACCTGACTGAAGGGAATTTTTAAAGTGTTTCAAAGTCTCCTAAAGTTGAACTGTTAAATGATTAAAAATAAAACTATCCTTATGTTTAGAAAAAAAAAAAAGAAAGAAAAAGGATGAGATAAGAAAGGAAGGCAGGGAGAAGAGGGACACAGAGAAAGACAAAGAGGTGGGTGTGGGGGGGGGGAAGGAGAAAAAAGAAGGAAAAGAGAAAAAGGGAAAGGAAACCAAAATTGTAGAGTGAGAATCTACACATTTCCAGGTCCTGTTTCTACATTTCTTACAGCACGTTAGAGTGCCTCCTTCCCACATCCTCTACCACAGACATAAATCTTTTAAAAATCTTTCCTGTTGAGAGGAACATAGCAGGGCCCTCTTTGCTGGTACTCCTTTCCATATTCTCACAGCAGGACTCTGCCTAGTAATACTGGAATAAATCCTTTTTAGAAATGCAAGACATGGAATTTCCATTCAAAGCTTTTGGAAGAACGCCACTCTGCCTATTCTGTATTTCTTGAACACCACGTATATACTCAGAAATAAGCATTTACAGTTTGCTTGTGTTCAGGGGATAGTTGATGAAAAGTTACCATGGCAGCTCCAGGATGACTGACCTTAGGAGGCTGGCACCTGGCTGGAGTGTAGGATCTTAGATTCTGGGAAATTTTTTGTCACTCATAAAATATAAAAGTGATTCATTATAACTAAACTACTTACACAAACTATATGGCTGTTAAAAACCTGTTTGTCTTCTGAAAGTCTGGAATTTTGCCGCATGCCAGAAAGAGAGCGACTACATGATGGGCACTCAGTAAAAAACCCCTGGAACTGCATCTCGGATAAACTTCCCTAGAAGATAGCATTTCTCACACATTGCTGGAGGAGTTAAGAGTTTTGGGTGAGGGCTTTCAGAAGTTATGCATGGCTTCCTCCAACTTTGCCTCAGGCACTTTTCCTTCTGCTTTGTATTTTTCTGTGGTATTAAATCCTAATTACAAGTATGACTACATGCTGTGTCCTGTTCTGAGTGATTCATGGAACCTCCAATGAAGGGAAAGCCCTGTTGATTCTCTAGAACTGTCACCTTCCTCATGCTCGGAGGTGTACTCAAGATAAGTATATCTCATGACAGCCACACAAATCTCAAATTTACCATCCTCAGTAGATGAAACAATGAACAGAATACATGAAAACCAAGAATCTGTAAGTCACTTAACTCGCCACTCCTCGACCAGGCATGAGTATATACTGTGAACAGATAATGTACTTAGTTCATTCACCTTGGAAGAAATACTGGTTTCTGTGCCAGATGTTCACGGAGCTCAGGAGAGGTAGTATCAGAATTCATATATCGCTCCACATAGTCTGACCAGCGCTAGGAAAAGAAACACAAAATAGAAATGGAGAAAGGTAAAAAACAAAACAAAACTGAACAACATCTTCATCAAGTAGTCTAGTATATACTATGACTAAAATATGTAAAACATAAATTTTGAGATTGAAAGCTTTTTCCCTAATGATATGCTTGTTACTTGCTATTAGAATACAGAAACTCTGCAAGGCAACAAGATGGCAAGATTAGCAGAGATATTTAAGCTATTAGAAGTGATAAATAGATAGAAATTGGCTGTTTTATTTCCCTACAGATGGTTTCATTGTAAATTTAAAAAAAAAGGATAGGGGAAAATGCCTGAAAATCAGCATCATTACTAAAATCTGGACTTGTCATTTAAATATAAATTTCTAGTATCTCTTAAGAGAGAAAAGGGATAGAAGGAGAAAAGTAAGGAAGGAAGGAAGGGAGGGAAAGATGGAGGGAGGGAGGGAGGGAAAAAGGTTTGGCAACCAAAAGCCAAGACCCAAGAAATGAGCCTCTCTGTACATCCCCAACATCATACATAGCTTGTGTACAATGCACAGCCTGTCCCACCTACACCCACTGCCAGATAATCTGTGACAATTATGCATTGTCTACTCAAGTTTACACCTCCAAGTTTCACCTACCCCAATAACAAGTAAACATGACAGAAAGTTAAGATGATGTCATCCAAAATGGCAATTCATTTGTTTTTCATACTTTAGGGGAAAGGAAAAAAAAAAAAAAACAGGAAAGCAGCTAACCATGAGATTTCCTAAAGGGAGGTAAATTTACGTGCTCCTAACCCTAAACATCGTATCCTAAGAAGCCCTTCACTTTTGTTTAAGACACAGCTGAAATGACCTACACTCTAAGCATCTGACCCTTAAAACAGGCCTCAGGAGCCTTAAGTCTTCTGGAACAAAGAGGGAGCAGCAGGCTCTCAGGACGCACTACAGGCTTTGCTGGGTACACGGGGTCTGCAGCATTTCTGCCCATACCTCCGCTTCCACAGGGTCATCTGAGTTTTCTTCTTCTGTGTCCAGGAGCTCAATGGTCAGCTGAACTTGGCCTTGGCTCTGAATGAACATAAGCTGTAAATAAAGTGAGAATGTCAACATAAAAATAAAACCATAAATCTCCATAGCTAACACCTAGATTCTCAAAGCCGTATGACACTCAAAAACTTGGGAGGTCAGTGCTACCAGCAGAATGAGGTATGCACTTTTTTTATTAGTTAAAATAATAATCACTGCCAGTAAGGACAATTGTAACTGTAATCCCAGAACTCTGGGAGGAGGATCACAAGTTTGAGCCCACCCTGGGCTCAAGACACTGCCTCAAAATTAAAAACAGTATCTGGATGTCGCTCAGTGTGAAGGCCATGGGCTCCTCTCTCAAAAAGAAAGGAAAACAACATAAACAACAAAATATTTTGAGCCACACCCGGATGAATAGGCCTGTAATCCCAGCACTCTGGTAGCCCGACAGGAAAATTTCAAGTTTGAGCCTAGCTAGTCTCAGCAATATAGGGACTGAGACCCTGTCTCAAAATAAAACAAAAAATGGACTAGGGATACAGTTCAAAGTAAAGGCCTTGGGTTAGATTCTCAGTACCAACCAACCACCCACCCACCCCTACACACAAATATGCTGGTCTGAGGATGTGATTCAAAGGCAAAGTACTTGCTTCATATGCTCAAGGACCTGTGTTTACAAAAAAGAAAAAAAAGGGTAATGCCACCAACTGCATCTCAAGTTCTTGAAATGTCAAGTTCTGCTAATAATATTAACAGGCTGTAATTAATTAATTCCCACAGTGGAGTTGTGTATTTAGAATGTTTCTAATCATATGCTTTATAACTAGCATGGTAACAGTCAAAACCTGGAAAGAATCTCAATGTTAAACCTGACAGTCATTAATTCTCTACAAAATGAGGTACAAACAGCCATAAAAAAGATGTTAATAACATCACTAAGACACCATACAACCCCAAAGAGAATGGCATATACCTAGAACTCAAACAGCAATCAGTGCTGACAAGGCTATGGGGAAAAAGAAATCCTCTTACACTGCAGGTGGTAATGTAAACTGGTACAACCACTATGAAAAGCAGAACGGAAGTCTCTCAAAAGATTGGAAATGGACATCCCCTTTGATCCAACAATACTTCTGGGAATTTTTCCAAAAGAGTTATAAGCATCATGTAACAGAGATACATGTATACTCATGTTCATAGCTGTACAATTAACAATAGCTAAAATGTGGAAGATGCCGAAATACCCATCACCAGACCAATGGATAAATTGTAGTATTTGTACACATAAAGACAGACAGGTTGGAGGCTTTTGTAGGTAAATGGATGCAACTTGAGACCATCTTGCTTGATGGAGTCAGATGCAGAAGGATCAATAATCTAATGGTTTCTATGAAACCAGAAATTTATATCACAGTCATTTCATAGAATTAGTTGGGGGGAATAATGAGAACTAGTGGGGAAGGGGAGGAGATGGGGAGAGTCAAAAACAGAAGAAAAGGATTTTTAATTTTGCTGCAGTAACTATATGCACAAAAAACCCTCAAGAAATGTAAACATTATGTATTGTATATATACATATCAATAAATGGAAGAAAAAAGTTAAAGACGCAAGAAAAGTTGCTACCTGAGCAAAACAAATTTCTGGGAAGAATTATAAGTGATTCTTAATCAACTATAATTGAGAATGGTTTCATAAAAACACCACTCTTCTGTTTTTGTTTTGATTTTTGGCTTTTTTTTTTTTTGAGATATCCTGGTTCTGAACTCCAGGTCAGTCCTGAACTCACTAAGTAAGTCCAGGGTATAATATTAAAAAATACATAAAATAGTAAAGAAAGAACTAATTTGTTTTAGTAACAGATGAGAATTTAAAAAGGCTGTCTAGGAAAGATAGTTACTTCTACTTTTCCTTGTTCTTTTTATTACCTTTGACAGTCCATCAGGAAGAACACTCAGGAATTCCAGGAGTGAAATCATTCACTCAAAATATCCAGCTCTGACTTTTGCTAGAGTCCTAACGATTTCACCATCACGCATAAGGTTCCTAGTCACCTAAGCAACTCTCACCTTAAAGCAGTTCTCATCTGACATCAGCTGCTCTGCTTTCCGCTGATATGTTGACTCTAGGAGGCTCCTTGAAGTCTGTGTGTTTAGCTGGCCTCCAGTAGCTCCATTATTGTTTTCTGCCAGGTAAAGGTCAGTCACCTGCACACAGATCTCATCACTGACAATATGCTGCAGCTGTAATTAAGCAAAAGCAAGATGTCACTGAGCCAAGAAAATATTTCTCCCTGTCTCCTAGTTAACCAACTCAAAAAACAGTGTAATTTTAGAAAATTAATTTCTCTGAAAAATAACCAAGTCAAAAATGTTTTAAGTGGTTCATGAGCAAACTTTTCACATCTATTTAAAAGCAAAACTAGGTGTTATTAGTCACTTTCCCACCACTGGGACAATACCCAACACCTGAAACTTAGGAGAGGAGAGGTTTATTTTGGCTCACAGTTTAAGTGGATTCAGTCCATAGTTGATGGCTCCAAGGCAGAAGCAGCATAACAGAAGGAAAGCTGGCCAACCCATGGTGGGCTGGAAGCAGAAGAGAAGGGAAGAGCAGGACCAAGAAGATACCCTTCTAGGCCACACCACCAGTGACCCACCTTTTCTGACCAGGCCCTACCTCCTATCACATTTAATTGTGAATTTATCAATGGATTAATTCAGTGATAAGCATAGCACTCCATGGTCCAATCACCTTCTGAAAGCCCCACCTCTGAACACGTAAGACTTTGGAGATACTTTGGAGATACTAAAACCGTTAAGACCAGGGCTAGCAGTATACCTCCTCCCTGCTAAAGCACTTGACCAGCATGAAGGCTCTGGGTTTGATCACCAGCACAGAATATCTTTTAACTTTTTTCAAGGTTCTTATTTTTAGGGCATTCAAAAATTAAAACAATTTGCTTTCACACAATGCGATTTGCTCCTTTAAATTCCTATGGGAAGCAGGTTGGAAAGGGAGGGTGCGGTGTTGAGACAAACTTACATATTACATGAAAAACTCATTGTGAGTTAAGAGAATCATGGAAATAAAACCTATGTCCATATTCTTAGGCTTTGTATAAAACCTGCAACTCATTAGGTACTTAAGAAAAAGCTGCTGAACTAACTGCCCAGGGTTACTCAGCCAAGAGAGTTACCAAACGTATCATCTACTATTCTATACTGGCTAGAAAGTACTTAAGTTACATGTATTCCCTGTCCCCACCACCTTGTGCAGGGGATCAAACCCAGGATCTTATACATGCTAAGCACATGGTTGACCCTTATATAACATCCATCCCTGGCCTGTTATTTCTATTTTGAAATGAAAATTGTCCCAAATGAAACTTTACCCATTAAAATATCAGAGAAATGTGAACAGGTGAGAAAGTAAAATGCTTATTTTAATATCAGTCTATTTCACTTTAAAATTCTAATAATCTCTAAGTCATTTTTAAGAAGGTACTTTTTTAAGTGTTAGTAACTGACAACTTTGTTTTTAAAGCAGTAAATAGTCTTAAATGACAAGTACATATATTTGTAGATAATTGGACAAAGGGCAAGTCAGAAGAGTCGGTGATTTGAGGGCAGTATGAAAAGGGCAATAAATGCTCCAACTGCAAATGGATAAGCTACAGTGAGTCTGAATGGTATTCTCCAAAGCAATGAGCTTTTCCCCAAAATTAAAATCAGAATGTATTTTTTCAAAAGATTTAACTTTATAAAAGTTACATACTCACAAACACTAATCCTCCTGGGAGATAAGAACTCAAGACCAACAAGTAGAAATCAGACTGTTTTAAGCTATTTGTTCTAAGAATAGCATGGTTGTAAAGAACCACATATTTATAATGCCCAAGAACAAAACACTCACTCTAATTTGGAGGGAATTGTAGATGAATGAGGTGAGAAGAGTACTGTGGAAAATGTCGTATTAAACCTTTTCCATGTAAAAAACCCCCAAATATCTAATCAAGCAGAATCACCAACATTTATGGAAGAGGCAGGGTTCACTCCTCACAAATAAATGCCAGGAGGGCAAGGAGCCAGCAAGAAAGGTCTGTGGAGGGCTCACACTTCAAAGGCACAATAAGCATTCCATAGCTATTCAACTATACTTGAGCTGAGCCCAGTGATGGAGGCCTATAATCTAAGCACTCTAACAGCATGAGTCAGGAGGCTCATAAGGTCAGGTGCAGCCTGGGCAATGAAAATGAGACCATCTCACAAGCAAAACTAAAAAATGGGCTGAGATGTAGCTCAGTGCAAAAAGGCTCTTGGCTTAATCCCTAGTACCATAACCAAACAACCAAACAAAAAATCAATACACTTTGTTAACATGGGAAACCAAGTGCCACCTTAATCTTGCCCTTACCACTTCACACAGAAAGCTTGACTTTTTTTCTCTGCCTGACCCACCAACCCTGTCCTTCATCACGCCCTCACCTGTCTGACAATGCTCTGGATCAGTTTGTCCATGGTAAAGGCAATATAAGCATGAATGGTGAACATCTCTCTCAGCGAATCTTCATACTGTGATGAGTCTATGTTGCCATCAAGCAGGCTCCGTACCATGTCCAGGAAAGCTGGGTAATAATCTTCTACATCAACATCCACTGTGGGAAAGACAGGAAAGGTGACGCTTCACTATGGTAAGAAAGTATCATGGACAAAGAGCAGAGCAAATCCCACAACTGCTCTAAACAGCATTTGAAAGGACAGAAACCAGATATTCACAACACATCCACTGAATCCACTGCAGATAGAGATGAAATTTAACAAGTGGCCACAATCACCAGTGGTGCCTGTAAGACAGTGATTCTGAATATGTAAGAGCAACTTCTGTGACTGACCATGCTAGAAAAATTGTACAGCACTGCTGGGATCTGCATGATGGAAGAGTGAAACATTCCTAAGAAGGTCCTTCAAACTTGCTGGTTTGCCAGCCTGCAGAACAGCATCCCTCAGAGGGCTGCCTTGCTCACAGAGCTAGTCCGAGGCACAAAGTGCAGAGGAAAAAGGCAGACACAGCTGCACCCCAGCATTATGCCTCTTGGGAAGAGAAGAGCATGCAAGCAGATTAAATTCTCTATGAATAACAAAGTAATCTACATTTGTCAACATCTTTTTGTTTAAAAATGGATTTGCAACACTACACTTCACAAACTGCATTACATGATCTTTACCTGCTGCACATGAATCACTTCAACCACTAGCTAGAATGAATCCCATCAGTAAAGAGAAATCTGGCAACTAGCTGAGGGCATAAGGAATGGACAAAGAGCCATCTTTATCTTAATATCAATTTATGTAAAGTTCAAAACTAATCTTTAAGGTTGGAAATCCAGATAGTGGCACAAGGAGGCTACTGGGTTCTTAGTTATATTATTTTCTGAACATAACTATGTTGTTCCCTATGAAAAACATTCACAATTCTGCTTTGTGTAATTTTCTTTATAAGCTGCAGTTTAATAAAAATGTTGACTAACATGAGAAAAAAAATCCTCTGTAATTAATTAGTTACCTGTCTGTAGTATTTGTATGGAAGAAAAAGGCTAAGAGCAAAACTGAGCCTCTCTCCATTTATCTGCAATGTTACAGAATCATCAGACATGGAAAACAGGACAATTACGATTTAAAGTAAACAGCTGGCTCAAGTTTCTTCACAAACTATCACCTTATTCAAACCTACAGAACAGGCATGGTTTGTAACAGCCTCAGAAACATGCACTTGCTGAGGAAAAAAAAAAAAGCCTGTATGTATGGCACAATAAAGCTCTGAGTCCAAACCACAGACGCACACACCACCAGCTATGACCAATGCAAGGGCTGCTTGACTACTGTGGAGCAACATGTAAACTCGACCAGGCTAGGTCAGTGGGAAAAACCAAGATTAGGCTTCTCTTACCCCCAGGATAGAGTACTGAACCTCAGGGTCATTGCACTGAGCTATGTCTCCAGCTGTTTTTTTATTTTTTAAGACAATGTTTCACTAGGCCATTTTTTCCTCTTAATTTCTACCCAAGCAGAAGGAATCACCATACTTACATCTGAAATTTGTCTCAAGCTAGTCCAATTCAAATAAAGCCTTTCATAATTAATCTGCAGTGTTTTAGCTCTTCAAAAGGTAGAAAACTAGGGCCACACATGGGATTACTACAATAGCAACTGATAAGATAACAAAAGTGAAAAAACCTTACTACTTAGATTTGCCATTTCCTGAAGGAAGAAGAGACCAGAAGAAAAACCTTGTGAAAAACCATTCTGGCTCAGGACCTGAGTACCTTGTTTATTATCAGTAGCCTGGAAGCAGGCAGCACAGAATTTAAAGCACATGAAGGCTTTCTTCATTCTTCCTTATTTTTCTTTTGTTGAAACTTCTATTTGTTTTTTTGTTTTCATTTACTTTTGTTTTTGTTTTTTGAGACAGAGTCTCATTCTACAGCCCAGGGTGGCCTTGGACTCACAACAATCTTCTATCAACTTCCCAAGTGCTGGGATTACAGGCATGTACCACCATGCCCTGCTTATGTGGTGCTGGAGAATCCAACTCCGGTACTTAGCACTTGCCTAAGCAGTGCTATAAACGCTGAGCCATTCCTCCAGCCCCTATTTCTGTTTTGCTTATTCTGCTGTATCTCAGATACTATCTCTTGAGTTCTAATCTCCTTTTCAGAAACACTATTTAGGAATAAACCATGAACCTCACTACAGAGAAGTCTAAATAAATACTGTGAAAATTTCAAACTGTCTAAAGCAAGAGTAAGTAGGTATGTTGTCACAGAGTGGAAGGGATCATCACACTGTGATCCCTGAGTCCTCTGAAACACTGCAGTAACTCAGAAATCTGCCACCTGGGCAACTGATTTCCCATCCCTAGTGGGTGTACAGTACCAACCACCGAGTGTGCATTATCCAAATATGAACAAAGTACTATGAGTATTGCCCTAATCCCCCTGTAGCAACTCTGTAAGGTAATAGTAACAATTTCCATATTATAGTGGAACTGGCTCATTATGTTTAAGTAAGGTCACATAATCAATACACTGCACATGTATGATCTGAATCTAACTCAACTATGAGGCCTAATAAATACACAGCAGTCCTGAGTCTAAGTAGACCCTAAAAGTATCTAAACCCACGTTTCTCTGTAAACAAATAGTCTAAGCACTCACTAGGCTCTTTGAGACGCAGCTGGATGGCAGGGCTATCACTCTTGTCTCGCTTTATGCCTAGCACTTCCCGTTCCCACTCTCTCTCTCGATTTTCTTCCTCAATTTGCCGTTCAGCTTGGGAACAAATCCGCAATAGCCTCAAGCAGAGAATCTGGTGTAGTCGCATGAAGATATACCAGTTGTTATTAACATAGAAGAGATTGTATACTTCATCCATCCCTCTTAATTTCTGAGCTGCAGTGTTACTGAACATTAACTTGGACTTAGGGGGGCTGCCCCCAACACCATTGTGCTTCTTGGCTGCCCCTGTGGCTTCATCTACATCCATCTCTTCTTCTTCTTCTTCCTCTACATCTGAGAGATCACCCCTCTGAGCAAAGAGGAGGTCGGGAATGAAATGATGCATGATTTGCTTAATTTTATACTTGTCCTCCTTCTGAATCCCTGTTTGCCTCTTCACATGATGGATAATCAGAGCAGCAGCATCTTCCAGAATCTGTTTGTCTTCATAGGCAAGTGACAGGTGCGGGCCAACAGGCACACCGGCATTCTCTTCTGTGGCCTGCTCTTGCCTCTGACAGGACAGACACAAAAGCAATGTGTGAACATCAACAGAAACAACACACCTGACCACCACCAGCAATACATTCTATCATTAACCATACTGGCTACCCAATTCCAAACGTAGTCCTTGATATTAGGAATAATTTTCATGCCTTTCCCCAAAGAGACAGTAATGTTAGGAATCTGATTCGACACAAGAACCTTCTAGACTTTGGTAATATATAGGAACAATGGAACAGGATTTAAGACATCTTTAAAAATTCTGAATTAGTAGTTATAGAGGATACAATATGAGGTCCAGAGTTGTGGAAGATAAATACTGACAATTAGGTTTAAGTAAGAGTATATTTATTATTTTCTAAAATTTAGGATTGGGCTGAAGGTATAGCACAGCAGTTAAAGAGCTTGCCTAGCAAGCATAAGGCCCTACATTCAATATCCCAGCACCATATAAGCAGGGCATGGTGGCACACGCCTGGTAATTCTAGCACTCAGGCTAAGGCACGAAGATCACCGTGAGTTAGAGGCCAGCCTGGGCTATACAGTGAGTTCAGGACCAGCCTGAACTTCATAGTGAGACGCTGCCTTTAAATAAAAAAAAAAAAAAAAATCAGGATCACATCACATTTAGAAATTCTCAATTTAGTGCAGTTATGTTCGCATCCATCTCTTAAGACTGTTAAGCTTGGGCCTAGAAGAACATCACAGCTGTTACAGTGCTTGTCTAGCAAGTACAATGACCTGAGATTGAGAGGGGCAGTGTACACTTGGAATCCCAGTACTTGGGAGGCTGAGGCAAGGATTGCAGTGTGCTCAAGGATGGCCTGGGCTACACAGTGAGCTTAGGTCCAGCCTGACTCAAAAATAGATTTAGGCTCACAGAAAGCAGGTTTAATTTGTCTCCGTATCTTTAGCTCTTAATACTATTTATAGTCTTAGGAAGTTATATTGAATAAACAAAGAACAAATTTCTAAGTTTTGCTAAGCTGGTATGGCCTATACATGTGTAAGGTATTGTTTGAGAGAAGAGACAGTGGGAGAACTGGAAAGGTATAAAATGAGCCAGGATGGTTAAGTTAGAAAACTAGCGAAGCAGTGTAGGTATAAGGACAAGGCTTAGATTTAAAATGGTAGGATTAGGATTGGAAGAGGCTATGACAGTCATGAAAGAACAATTAATAGGTCTTGGAGGATTTCTTTTTTATAACAAAGGTAATTTTTAAGAATGAAACTCATGCTGAACACAAAGACTGTTGTCTTCTAGGCCCCCAGCTTACCTCATCATAGATACTTTCAATCTCATTGAGTAAGCTCTTAGACCTCAGAACCTTGGTGTCATTCTGTTTAAAGTTGATGCCTTGGTGATCCAGAGATTTCAAGTAGTATTTCTCGTTTTGCTCTCGCCACACCTTATTAAAGCCTCTTTGAGCTTCTCGCCATTCTTCCTCTTTCATTTTCAATCTAGTAGGGTGGGGAGATGGGTATGAGGGAATGGGGGAAGACACAGAAATTCAGAGGATTTAGGAATAAAAAACAACTTTTCTTTTAAAAATCAAAGCGATGTAAGATCTGTAATAATACTGGCAACTTAAGACAACAAATGTTGTATCAAACCAGTCTCAAACTGTGCTACAGAAAGAAGATACTCATTCAGGACTTACTTTGGGGGTCGGGGACAATTTGTCCTTAAGTCAGAAATACTACCTAGAATAGTTCTGAGTAAGAATTCCAGGGTCTGAGGCCTTGAGTTCAATTCCCAGCCAAGAAATACATATATATGCACACCAGAAGGGAGGGAGGAAAGGAGAGAGGGAGGGAGGAATGGAGGAAGGGAGGGGGGTGGAGGGGGAAAGAAAACACACTTACACATGAATGCACACACTCCATAGAATACTCCTGATATATCAGTAAATATTCTTTGAAAAAGGGATTCTCTTCCCTTTCGCCAGGTGAAACAAACTTAAAACCTGTATCTCTGCTGTATAACGCTCAGAATATTCACTGTGCTAATGTAACACAAAGTCCAAGCAAATAACTGTCACAAAAGAGTTCCTTTGGGCAGTTTGCAAAGTTCTGATCACAATGCACCCTCCACTTCAGACGAGGAGAATAAAAGCCAAAGCAGCACTACTATTAAAAGAAAAACCTAGACCTCATAGCCAGAAATTAAATGCAACTGGCAAGAAGAGAAATTGCCCCCATTAGTCTGTGTCAGCTCTTAAGGGAATAACATTAGACAGCAAAATTCAAATATTGGTGTTGGCCAGGGCAGGATAAATAAAGGTCTGTGATCCTAGCATCCTGGAAGGCTGATCAGGAAGACTGCTAGTTTGAGCCTCAACCTGGACAACTTAGTGAGACCATGTATCAAAATCAAAATAAAAATGGGTTAGAGATGTAGCTGAGAATGAGAAAGTCTTGGGCTCAATTGCCAACAGCACAAAGTCAAAGTCTGTGACCTGAAGAGCAAACAAGAATTAATTTACCACCAGGCCCAGTAACAGAGGCTTGCAATCCCAGTACTTTGGGAGGCTAAAACAGAAGAATCTCAAGTTGGAGATCATCTTGGGCAACTTAGCAACTCATTGAGACTCTGTTCCAGACATATGATAAAAAGGAGTTTGGGATGTAATTCAGAGTAAAGGCCCTGTATTCAGTCCCTAGTACTGCAAATACACAATAACTCATGTACCATGTGATGCTAAGAGGGAACCCACTGTTACCAATGGATTCATAGTGCACATGAGAATGGCATAAATTTAGATTACACCAAGGCTCAGCCTAACCTCCTGCTTGATGCCTACCCACTAGTGGGTATAACAGCCCCTTTACACCTAAGTTTGACATGGTAAGCCTAACACGGTATTCATATCGAACCCAACACCATCACAATGAGCTACATTCCGCAGTCCTTTTTATTTTGAGATGGAGCCTTGTAAATTGTTCAAGACGGACTTGAGTTTGTTATTCTCCTGCCCTACCCTCCCACAATACCAAGATTACAGTCACACATTACCCCATTCAGCTGAAAGAAGATCAAATGATCAACTAAGTCTTTTTTATAATGAGAGTGCATCAAGTTTTACAAAGATAAAAAAAGTGGTTCTTATAAAAAATAAACTGAGTGTTGTGGTGCATGCTTCTAATCCCAGTTACTCAAGAGGCAAAAGGCAGAGAGAATTCAAATTCAGCTTGGGAAAGTGAGATCTTGTTTCAAAAATTTAAAAAGCAATAGGGCTAGAACTCAAAACTGAAGTTAAAACCCAGGTTGATTCCCTAGTAATGCAAATAATATTTAAAAAATGAGATGTTAGCAACAGTTAAGACTGAGTGACAAGAACATGGTGGTCATTTTCTTTGTTCTTTTCTGTATTTATTTATTTATTAGGAGACAGGGTTTTGTTCTGTAGTCCATCCAGGCTCTCCTGAACTCACTAGGTAGTCCAGGCTACCTTTGAACTCACAGCAATCCTCTTGCTTGAGACTCCCAAGTGCTGGAATTACAGGTGTGCACCACTATGCCTGGCTTATGTAGTATTGGGTAACCAAACTCAAGGCCTTATGTTTGCTAGGCCAGTGTTCTAACTGCTGTGCTATTCCTCCAAACCCTCATTTCTGTATTTTAAAATAGCCCAGCAGGGCTGAAGAACATCATAGTAGCTACAGTGCTTGCCTATCAAGTCTTAGGGACCTGAGTTCAATTTGCCAGCACTACATCAGCCAGGTATGGTGGCAGATGTTTGTCTCTCAGCACTGAAGAGGCTGAGGCATGTGGATTACCATGAGTTCAAGGACAGCTTAGGCTACAAGTCTTGAACTACAGAGATCAAGACGAGTCTGAATTACAAGTGAGACCTGCCTCAAAAATAAACACATACAGGGCTGGAGGAATGGCTCAGTGGTTAAAGCACTTGCCTAGCAAGCACTAAGTCAAGCCCTAAGTACCTGAGTTTGATTCCCTAGCACCACATAAGATGGGCGTGGTGACACATGCCTGTAATCCCAGCACTCGGGAGGCTGAGACAGGATTGCTGTGAGTCTAAGGTCAGCCTGAACTCCATAGTGAGTTCAGGACCAGCCTGGGCTACAGAGTGAGACCCTGTCTCAAAAATAAATAAATAAATAAAAATAAACACACACATATACACATACATATAGCTATGATTTAGATCTTAAGTATCCCCTGAGAGCCTCACATATTGATATAGTGGGTAACTCTGGAACTGTGCGTTACCGGATGGCAGGGCCAGACTGTACAAGGGGAAGATGTTTGGAGTTTGATTTGGAGGAACTGTGTCAACTTCATGAGACTGGGGAGTGCCCAGGGCCGAGCTTTCAGGTATGTGCTGATTTGCGGGCAGGAAGTAAGAAAGGGATACCCACCTTACATGTGGGGGCCCAACCAGCAGCTTGAAGTAAGTAAAGGAAGGATGAAGAAACATTGTGACATCTTATTCCTGGGAAAGCTCTGAGCCTGAGTCTGCAGGTATTGACTTGCTCCTGATTCACTTAGCTTCCGTCTACAATGCCATAAGCAGCTCTCTTGCCTCTGACATAGGCTTCCACTGTTGTTAGTGCCTATGAAAGGACTGTATCAGACTTTCTGAAACTGTGAGATCTTTTCTCCCTTAAGTGTGAATGTTGGGCATACTGTCCCAGCAATGAGAAAGTAACTAAGACAAAGGAATCCAAGGCCAACCTTGGCAACATAGCAAGATCCCATCATATACAAAGCAGCCCATCATAAACTTTCAAGGTTTGTACTCTAATACTGATTATACCGAACTACAAAGAGAAACTACTGTACACCTAATTTTAAACCACCAGGGCTGGAGAAAAAGGGACAACGTCTCATGGGACAATGAGGTTAAAAAATGGTTGAAAATGAGAGCCTTATTGAATGAGACACTGAATTTGTGGAACACACCAAAACATGAAAGCCACATTTTTTAAAGGTACCTTTTAAGGACAATTGGAACAGCAATGGAGGGGTTCTTTCTCAGGCCATCAATGATGTCAGCTGCTTTATCAGCATATATCCTCTGGAGTGCTTTCCGGTGGATGACTTCTGATGTGCCCCCAAGGGTGTTATCCAAGCGAAATTTGGCTTGCTCCTCAGCAGACAAGCGGGAAAGCTTTTTCTGTATTGCTTCAAGAACCCGGATTGTTGCCAGATTGGTCTCTAAAACTACATCAAGCTGAAGACAAAAAGAAAGGTGCTCAGGACCCAAACCAGACAGAATACAGCAGTGGCAGGAAAATAAGTTGTGATTCAAATTCCCTGGATTTGAATCTGGGCTTTACCATGTTTGCCATGTATGACTCCTTACTTATTTGTAAAATATGGAGGATAGGATTTACAGCTCTCCTACAGTCATTTTCTCCATTAAAATATGAATCACATAATTGTCTAGTACAATGCCTACCACCTAAGAATCATCCACTAATGATGGGCTAATAGCTAGTACTCCTGTCACCACCACTACAGTGTGCTGTGTTTAGGAGTGTTGACTCTTGATCAGAGGAACCTAATCGGAGTCCAGTTTATACTGATATTTTTTTCCCCTGAACTTTCCCAAAGATCAAAGACCTGTCACAAATATTAAAAATTACAGTAATTCCTTGCCAGGAATAGTGGCTGGCACATGCATATAAGCACTACAGAGACTAAAGGCAGGAGGATCTTGGGTTCCAGGCTAGCCTGGACTGTATACATAACAAGAACCTGTCTCAGAAAACAAAAACACAAAACTCCCACAAAAAACACCATGACAGCATAAATTACTTATGAGTGAGGACTTTCAGATCTTCTTCAGTAAGGGACAAGATGGTGTATTTGCAGTAAAGAGGAGAATTCTGAGATAAGTGGCAATGTATCTTTTAGTATAATAAATGTTTTCGTTTAAACACACCATATTTTTTGATGGCATGCACCTCCCACCCCATTTTTTACTTTTTATTTTGAGAAAGAGCCTCAGTAACACCAAGTTGCACAGACTAGGCTCAAAATGGTGACATTCTTGCCTTAGTCTCACAGAATGTTGGGGCTACAGAGTGGCTACCATTTCTAAAGCTCCATACTGCATGGGTAGGTAATCATCTAAATTCTTACTGGACCCCCTGGCAGCACACCAGCCTGTCTTGTTTACCCATTTAAGGGTGTGAGATCCTGCTGGGCTCTTTTCCCTGTAGAGACTTGCAATATTGAAGCTAGGAGCATTTTGGGTCCCAGTAATTCTGATAAACGTCAATGTACAATATAGCATAATCCAAAAATAAGCCTTTTGAGATTTGGGGATTTTCAGTAGTGTAGCATTTCTAACGTGGACTGATAAAAGGAATAAACGCTCCTACAAACCAGCCATCTAGCCAAATACTTGGCATACACACCACCTCACTTCTTTCACTTTCCTCATTGTAGTCACAACTGGAAAAGGAGACTGTTGTCTCATTTGTAGGCATACTAGTTGAGAGAGAATAGAAATGTCTAACCTAGGGCCAGAGGAATAGCACAGCAGTTAAAGCACTTGCTGGAAGTGCAAGCCTATGAGTTTGATTTCCCAGCACCACATAAAGCCAGTGTGGTGGTGCATGCCAGTAATCCCAGTACTCAGGAGGCTGAGGCAGGATGATTTTCATGAGTCCAAGGCTGGCCTGGGCTACACAATAGTTCAGGACCAGCCTGGGCTTGAAAGTGAGACTCTGGTCTTAGAGAGAGAGAGAGAGAGAGAGAGAGAGAGAGAGAGAGAGAGAGAGAGAGAGAGAGAGAGAGAGAGAGAGAGAAATGTCTAACCCATCATCTAGTGCTGCTAACACAGGTAAGAAATGCCTTCTTTAGTTTTATAAAATTCCCCATGGAAGTTAACATGTATCATGATTTTGTTTTCTTCAAATGACTGAAACTGCTCATAAATGCTGTGGGCAAACACACTGGAAACAGCTGAAGCAATTCTCAATTCTGATATGCAAAACCTGGCAAAGCTAAATTAGTATGTATTTTTAAAAAGTGAAAGCCAGATCCAGTGGTATACCTCTATCATCTTAGCAGTCTGGGAGGCTAAGGCAGAAGGATCGTGTGTTCAAGACCAACCTGGGCAATCCCCTGTCTTAAAATTAAACATAAAAAAAGGCTAGAGATACAGCTCAGAGAAGGCCCTGGGTTAAACCCTAGGACAGTCAAAAAACAAATAAAAAGTAAGATATGTCTTAATCCATATGAATGACATAATCAATGCTAGTCAACGTAATAGGTACACCAAATCAGATACATGTAATTTTACCTCTGTAGAAATAGTTTTATACATTCAAACACTGGGATATTAAGCCCAATTTCAGAAGTCACCTCCTAAAAGAGGGGCTTTTAACCAGCTCATTCATTTGCTTTAATTCATCCAACCAGTTCAAAGAAGTCTCTAATTTGACTTTTTTGAAAATGAGTCAAATCAATACCAGAAATATGAGAGTTAGCTCTCCCAGCACAGATGATTTGCTATCCACATCAAGAGAACTTGGCTATGGGATAACAATATACAGTTTTAAGAAAACCCTACATACTTTCAGATACTAATTTTCCACACCATGAATTAATGAAACACAATAATCTATATAATGACATTCAAAATACAAAGCATTTTTATTCAGTCAATAATTTCATTTAAAAGGGCTAATATGGTTTAGCTAAGGCACATCTGCCATAAATAAATTTTACTAATATACTTGAAAAATGCATGAGGCATAGTACCACAACAAGCATTTACTAAAGAATTAATGCAAACTTGTGGTTCTTACTTTTTTTTTTTTTTTTTGAGACAGTATCTCGGTCTATATAACAGGCTGGTCTTGAACTCACTATGGAGCCCAGGCTCGCCTTGCACTCATGGTAATCCTCTTGTCTCAGCCTCCTCAGTGCTGGAATTAGAGGTGTACACTACCATACCTGGCTTATGTGGTGCTGGGGAATCAACTCAGGTACTCAACTAGTAAGTGTTTGCTAAACGCTGAGAAATTACTCCAGCCCGGTTCTTCAAAAGCCAACCCTCACAGACTCTTTAAGATACTCTTTCATGTAGCATCTCCCATTCCCCCAGACTTCAAATGACAGAGAAGTTTGTACCTCAAAGCGTTCATCTTCACAACGATAAATATGTTCTTCATACTGAGTTTTCTTGGAACTAACAAAGGTGGAATCCTCAGACCATGATGGAAAGGAAACCCAGGTATCATTTAACACCTTTGGGTAGAAAAAGAGAGACTAAAACAAAAGCCTAAAAACAGCTTTTCATTATGCATATTAAGATCATGCATTCTTACTAAGAGACAAAATAAACAGCTAGAATTACTTAGTAAATTCCACCATAACTAAGGATATTAGTTAAGTAAAAGGTTTTGAAGGTTAA
The DNA here is from genome assembly GCA_004027205.1 of Ctenodactylus gundi. NCBI lineage: Eukaryota > Metazoa > Chordata > Mammalia > Rodentia > Ctenodactylidae > Ctenodactylus > Ctenodactylus gundi. Next base: position 89,978 of record PVKB01003784.1, read on the forward strand.
GAACAAAACATTTTCTTTTGAAGAAAGACAAGAGAAAATTCTTGATTTTGTCATTATATAAACTTCAACAGAAGGAAGAAGCAGAACATAGGCTGGCCCTTACCTCTTTACAGAGAGGAGTCCGCCCTGTACACTTAGGCTGCTGGTAACTCTTCGGTAGAGCTCGATAGCTGGAGCCTAGCCTTTTACAGGAGGCGTAATCTATCTCCATAGCAATGCCCTCCGTGGCTCGTTCCTTTGGAAAGGTTTCCAGATGTACAGACTCTTTATAGCCCAGAAAGTTTTTAAACCAATTAAATAATTCAGGGAATTTTCTGAAGAATCAAAGCAAAAATGTAGTAAGCATTTAGAAACATAAAGCAGCTATCCTGCCATGTAACTACCATCATTTAGTGCTGGATCAGAACTCTGCTACCAGGAAAAAAATTACAAAGACACTTATTTCCTACCTATGAGGCCATGCTTCTAAGCTTCAGGTTTCCCCTTTCCTTATAAAATACTTCCAGATCAGTTAAGGCAGTGATGAAAGAATTGCACTGAAACTACATAATAACCAACCAGCCGTTTGTTTAACCAAGAATATGGCTTCAGTGTTCACCTACCTCTTTGGTGGTCAAATACAGTTAAGATTCTAGAACCCTCCGAGAGACTCATCTCTATGAGGATCAGAAGACTAGTAGTCACATCCATTATGAGTTAACAGATACTTCAATGAACTCTGCTTATTTTCTCATCTAGAGAAACTCTAGAGTTATACTAGAAGACTACTTGGGACTCTTGATAATGACATTTGAGTCAACTTACTTCAATTAACTTAGCCTAATACATGTATACTTACACACACACACACACACACACACACACACACACACACACACACACACGTGTACATGTATATATTCACCCCCTCCAAGAAAAGGTCACACTCTGTGGTCCAGGCTGGTCACTAGGTAGCCCAGGAGGGCCTCGAACTCACAGCAATCCTCCTGCCTCAGCCTCACAAGTACTAAGATTACAGGCAAGCACCACCAAACCCAGTTTATGTGGTGCTGGGAGGATTAAATCCAGGGCCTTGTGCTTGCTAGGCAAGTGCTTTAACTCCTGACCTATGCCCCCAATCCTGCTTACCATATATTCTTAAAAATATGTCATCACTTCAATTCCATATAAGAATTACCTGGGCTAAGCCCTGGTTCACTTCACTTACCCCAGAAAAGGAGAAACTAGCTGCACGAGTTCAGCTCGAGAGATCACCTCCTGGTTAAATATAACAAGACAGCGCAGGAAATTCTCATAGGCTTCTGCACTCCGTAGAGCTTTTCGAACCTTACAGAAAACCACCAAAAGAAAAATAGTTATATGTGCAACTGAGATCACAGATTACTTTTTTAAAAATGGGGGACATTTGACCGATTATTTGCTAATATTCAGGAACCAATGTTGGCAGGTGTTTTTTACCAAGAATCTTTGACAACAGTTTTCAACTGGTAATCTTAAGTAGTCTTTCAAAACTCCAGATATTTCAAGAATACATACTTAATATGTGCATCTGAGGAAAAAAACCTAAATAATACCATTACTCCTTTGCAAAGGAGCTCAGACATAGGCTGAGAAGGAAAGAGATCTGAAGGTTCCAATTATGAAGATATTAAGTACCTGAGTTCGATTTTGCCTTTCTGCAAAATCCAAGAGGCACAAAACAGGGTAAAGTACCACCACATCAGTAAGGCTGGCTCTTGCCAGTGAGAATCCCAACAGTTGTCATCCATCCTGACGAAAAGTGCATCCAAATCACCAAATTAACTCAGGGCAGAAAGTCAGAACGAGAAGAGCCAAACTAAGATACCAAACTTGCACCATACTAGCCACTCATTGGGATGCTCCTAAGAAGCACCTGGAGATCTTTGAAAACATTCAGTGAAATAAGAATCCCAACCAATGTGCTAGGGTTATACCACACATGACTATCACAGCAAAAGTCATCCTAAGGGCAGGGGGGATTCAGAGCAGTGGCAAAGCACGAGTGTCCCATGTGTGAGGCCCTGGGTTCAGTTGCCAGAACAGATGTATTTTTTCATACACTGTCTAATTTTTTTCCACTACTAAGACCCAACAACCAGTGCAGGAATCGATACTTCTCATCATCTATAATGGGGAATAGAGCTGGTGAGGTTTTTGAACTGAACATGATAAACTTCACAATGGAAATACTATTCTTTTGCCACAAGCTACTTTAAAAAAACCACAGCTGGGGCTGGAGGAATAGCTAAGTGGTTAAAGCACTTGCCGAGTTAAGCGCTAAGTACCTTAGTTCAATTCCCCAGCACCACAGAAGCTGAGCATGGTGGCGCACGCCTGTAATCCCAGCACTCAGGAGGCTGAGGCAGGAGTACTGCTTTGAGTTCAAGGCCAGCCTAGGCTCCATAGTGAGTTCAGGACCAGCCTGGACTACAGAGTGAGACCCTGTTTCAAAAAAAACAAAAACAAAAAACCCACAGTTCTAGCAGACTGAAAGCATTCACAGTTGGAACCTATGATAAAAAAACAGAAAGCCCTAAAGCTAGGGAGTTAGCTCAATAGTACCATACTTGCCCAGTGTGCATGAGGCTCTGTATTCCAGATCTAGCATCCAAAAAAATAAAAAATTGCAAAGTCCTGGTCAGCTTGATGCTTTTGAAACAAAACTTTCCTGATTTTCTTTCGTCTATTAGTAGCTAGTATAGAACTTATTCACCCATTACTTACTTTATCAAAAAATAACGATTCAGTTCCAACACCATGCTTGCTGGCATCTGCCATGGAAGAATCCTTTAGGCTAAGCAGTTTGGGTTTCTTCTGCAGAGGTAAAATGCCAACATGTAAGACTCAAAGAGTAAAGTTATTTGAATTTCATTACTGAAATCATGGCTGATTAATACTTTGAAACAACGGGAAGTCACTCACTTACATCTGAAAGATTTCTATTAATCTTCACTATTTTGGTTTGCCTGTCAGTTTCTTTTCTACCAGAGGATATCTATCATTCTACTCCTCAAATCTTCTCTCCGGAAATCATCTCATATCATTACTATGATAAATGTTTAGAATATCCTTTCCTTTTACATAAAAAAACCCAAAGTAGTTTTATTTGGAATCTAATGGCATTCCCTTCTCCTACTACTGGAAAGGTGCTATTAAAAATAAAAAGCCTAGTATACATACATTGTCTAGGGTGAGCAGAATCCAATCTTTATCTTTTAATACTGAAATTAAAAATTGTGGAAAAAGCATAGCTTATTTTCCTAATCGAAAGGGTAACTATCCCAGAACTCTGGAGGGAGGAGGATCCCAAACTCAAGCCCAGCCTGGGGAATATAATGGGCCAGTATGTAACTCAGTATTAGGCTTTGGGTTCAAGCTCCAGTATTACAGTGGGGGAAAAAAAAAAAATTTTCCAGCAACTTCACCGAAACTGACTTAATTTTAGAGAAAATTAGCAGGCTATAACTCTTACACAAGAATTTACTCCTAAAAAAATGACCTCTTGCTATCTGTGAAAAACCGAACAAACTGGTAGAAGGAATAAATTTACCTTAGCCTCCTCAGAGCAAATTCTCTTTGGAGCCACAACCTCTGCTCATATTGCCTACAAAAGCATAGGCTCCAATATATTGTTTCCACCTGTGGGCTATCACGTATTGGAGGAAATGCTGAAGCCTATCTACTGAGGTGATTCTTATATAACTAATACTCCTTATCATTCATTGTGGTTTCAAAAGTAGAAACCATTAACACAAAAATAAGGTCCTTCAAAAAAATGTTAGCAACCTCTAATATGTCAGTCCATGTTTGGGTCACCTCCACCTGCTTTTAAAATTCTTTCAGTCTTCAGACATGTTTATTTTTTCCATATCACATACTACTTTAGAATTTCCTAAAGATTTCAATAAATAATACATACTTAGCCCTCTCCTTATCACAGTCGCTCTATATTAAAGGGCCTAAGTTTTGCTTTGCGCAGGCATCCATTAGTGGTAGCCAACAGGCATCATGAGATAGGTTACTAACAGGAGCTTAGGACCTCCTCTGCCATAGCCCAAAGGTGCTAAATTAGAGATTAAGATGATACAGGTAAGATCTGGCAACCTCTGGGATGGAGGAACAGCTGAGTGGTTACAGTGCTTGCCTAGCAAGCTCTAAGTAACTGAATTCAATTCCCCAGCACCCCATAAACCGGGCATGGTGGTGCATGCCTGTAATCCCAACACATGGGAGGCTGAGGCAGGACAACTGCTGTGAGTCCAAGGGCAGCCTGGGCTCCACAGTAAGTTCAGGACCAGCCTGGGCTATAGAACGTGACCCTGTCTCAAAAAAACAAAACAAACAAACAAACAACAACAAAAAACCTGGCAACCTACCTAAGGACACTGGTAAAGCTTGGCCCCTAGCCAGAGATCTCACAAAGCATCTGCACTCTACTCACAAGAGAGCCCCACAGACCACTCACTTATTTCTAAGACAATTATCAAGCTCAAAAATCTTTCTCAGCACTAGCCAGGTTTAAAATATTGAATTAGAACAAAGAAAAATTAAGTCCCAAAAAAGTACTGGCAGCAAACAAACAAAAGAGGACAAAATCTCAGAAAAGCACAATAATCCAAGTAATAAGCATCGTTTTAACATTCTGATATCAAGCCAAGCAAGAGAGTTTGTACTGAATTTCTGTGACCTATACCAATCTGATCCAAATATCTGGGATCAAACTGTCAGCCAGCTATAAAAACATGATGATCCCTGGAGTATTTGTCTACCGGGGACTTCTTATGGAAGCCAAATGAGTAGCACCTGTTATTCTCACCTTCACTGGAGGGGTAGATCCTGTTCCAGAGTGTCTGCGGATCTGGCAGCCATTCTGACTGGGCCTCTGGGGCTTGTTGTTCAACTGGGGCTTCTTCACAGTGCCTCCATGGTCATTTCTCACCGAATCAACCTTCTCAGCAGTTGTTTTGCTTAAAAGCTGATTAAGACACATGAAAGAGATTAATGTTCAGATCAAAGCAAGTAAGTATTGTCTAGGAAAAAAATCTCCCGACTGCAGCTTTTCAACTTACCTAGTAATTTTAATACTATAGTTTTTCTAAATGAAACTTACCACAGAGCTGTTGGCATCTGGTAGGAATTGTCCAAACTCTGACAAAAGATCCTCCTGGTTTTTAAATAGACGAGCCACCTGGGCATATACTTCCTGCTCGGTCAGAGCTGGAGTGTAGTTTCCTCCAGCCTCCTTGGCATTTCGCTGCTCCTTCTGAAGGATTGCAAATGAGAAGAAGCTTGGTCAGTGAGCACCTGTTTTCCACCATACACCATGAAACACTTTCTGGGATGTTCAAGACATCTGCATTAGGTTATCTATCTAAATCTGTCCTTAATGACTATTTTCATTGTAAGCTTTTAAGAAAGAAGATGACAAGTCATTCCTTTAAAAACCAGGGCAGTGGGGCTGGGAACTCAGTGGTTAGAGAACTTGCCCAGCATGCACAAGACCCTAGGTTCAATCCCCTGGCACTACAGTGGGGCCTAATGGTACATGTGTATAATCCTAGCACTCGGGAGGCTACTACTTAGTGAGGTCAGGACCAGCCTGAACTACACAGTGATATCCTACCTCAAAAAGTAAAACAAAGCAAGGGCAGTAAACGTGAATGCCCAGGGGACCATTAAGCTAAACAAAGGACAACAGACTAGAGAAATTTCTCTTTCCTGTACCACAGATTAACCAGACTACACAAATGGTCTTCTAAACTTCCTAGATAAGGAGTCTGGGATGGAGCTCAGCAGTTAAAAGTGCTTGCCTAGCAAGCACAAGGGCCTCAGTTTGATTCCCCAGTACCAGCACCATATAAACCATGTGTGGTGGTGTATGCTGTAATCCAAGCACTCAGGAGGCCAAGACAGGAGGACAACTGTGAATTCGAGGCCAGTCTGAACTATACTGGAAGCACAGGACTAGGCTAGACTACAGAGCAATACCCTATCTCTAAAAATAAATAAACAAAGCTGGGCATAGTTGCACACACCTATAATCTCAGCATTCGGGAGGTTGCAACAGGAGGATTATCATTAGTTTGAGGCCAGCCTGTGCTACATAATGAGTTAAGGACCAGCCTGGACTACACAGCAAGACCCTGCCTCAAAAAATAAGTAAGCAAACAAACAAACTTCCCAGATAAAATAGGAATTCATTTCATAAAAGGGCACTCAAGTCAAGCAAAAAAAGAAAGATTCATAAATAAGACCTCATTCCCCCCCAACCCCCAAGACAGGGCCTCACTCTGTAGCCCAGGCTAGCCTTGGACTCACAGCAATCCTGTCTCAGCCTCCAGAGTGCTGGAATTACAGGTGTGCGCCACCACACTCAGCTTGTGTGATGCTGGAGAGTCGAGCTAGCGTACTTACCGCTTGTCTTAATGCTTGCTACGCAAGTGCTTTAATTGCTGAGCCATTCCTCCAGCCCCCAAACCTCATATTTCCTAACTAGTTAAAATCCAGTAAGAATTAGTGGGCATAATAATGGTTATTATTCAGGTTTCTTAGACAGCACACTTTTAAAGAGCAGCCTGGGGGCTGGAGGAATGGCTCAGGTTAAAGCGCTTGCCTAACAAGTGCTAAGTACCATAGTTCAATTCCCCAGCACGACAGAAGCTGGATGTGGTGGTGCACGCCTGTAATCCCAGCACTTAGGAGGCTGAGACAGGAGAATTACAGTGAGTCCAAGGCCAGCCTGGGCTCCGAAGTGAGTTCAGGACTAGCCTGGACCACAGAGTGAGACCCTGTCTCAAAAAAAAAAAAAAAAAAAAAAAAAAAAAAAGAGCAGCCTGTAGGACAGCCTGAAAGGGAGCCATCTTACCTGGTATGTGTGCAAAATCTCCAGGAATGCTTTGTAGATATCTGGTTGACCCTGGAATCTGTTCTTGATCTTATTAACATAGTTAATGGCATGATTAAATTCCACAGGCTGATTGTTCTGCAAGGATGGGGCTGTTCCCAATGAGATTGTCACTGGTGTGTGAGGCTGCACCGGTGGAGAACGTGGGGATGCATATGGTGGCAGTGGGGGAGTCTGCTGGTTGGCTGGAGTATGTGCTTGTAGTTGGGAAGGCTAAAAAGAAAAAGATCTTCATTCTCAGGAGCACAGATGGTCATGGAAAGTAAGTACAAATTTAAATATATATACACATATACACAAATGATCGATAAAGTTATAAATCATTTATTTACTTGAGTCAAGGCATTTAGCCCAATAAGTCATACTGGCCTGGAATGGAAGATACTGAAGGATCATATATTCTGATAGAAATATCTCAGTCTCAAGTTTTCTAAACACAACCTTTAAACTAGAGGCATCTCCAACTACAGGGAAGAATTTTTCATGTGCAGGCTTTAAGCTCACTAGTTCAACAAGCACAAATAAAAAAGAAGAAGGAAAAACTTCACTCCACATGGATCCTTAATGTTTCAGATACAACACATCAATTGTTGGAATAACTCTCCACAAAAATGTCTTCTAGACCAGCTCTGAGAAGTAGAAATCTAAGATGATGGAAACTTTCTTATATATGTTCCTGTACAATAGCTACTAATCACATGTGGCTGTTGAGCACCTGAAATGTGGCTAGAGCACATGAAAAACTGAATGTTTTAACTAATTGGCATTTGAATATAGTTTGTGGCTAGTGGCTACTATTTAAACAATGGAATTCCAAGATCAGTTTTACCCCATCAGCTATACCCACAGTGCAGCAGGCCCCTAATCCCAGCTACTTAGGAGGCTAAGGCAAAGGGATCAGTTCAAGGTCAGCCTGGGCAACTGATTAAGCCACAGCCTTAAAATACAATTTTAAAAATATGTGGAGTTCCCTGTCCCCAATACCACAATCAATCAATATAATTTAAGACTAAAAAGAAAAAAAGACTATGGCTATACTTCAGTGGTAAAAGCACCTGAGTTCAGCCCCAATTATAGCCAACCAGCCTCAAAACACCCATCAGCATCAACATCAAGATCTACTTAGCTTGGTATGACTTAGCCCAACGAAAGGAATAATTTTGATGACACTTGATCATGTGGGCAAGAGCTTACCCCCTTACCATGGTAAAATGACTGAGTCAGATACAGTGGCTGATGTCTGCTGTACCAGCTACACAGGAGGTTGAGGCAGGAGCACTTATTGGGCCCAGAAGTTTGAGACTGGCTTCAAAAACCAGCCTCAAAGGGAGAAGAGAGGAAGAAGGCCACTTTTGCCTGTGCTTTTGTAAAAGTACTCTTCACAAAGTTGCCACAGTTGGGATGGTCATCAATTTCATATACAGAAATTGGGGACAAGAGTCCTCACAAATCTCTTAATGTTAAATAAATATATTAATATGTGATATGTAAACATGAACCATGTAATAGTGATGTGACAACTGCACCATCTCTGTTATCTCTGAATCCTGTGTATCTGAATCTTATAAAGGGGAAAATTAAAAGGAAGAAGCTTTCTACGGGATGCATTTCACTTGACGCAAAGCATCCGAACTGCTCACCTTGCTAACTTTGGCAGGTGGGGGCTGAGGAGCCGGCTGGGCAGGAGCTGGGGCTGACTGGGCTGATGGCTGGGAAGGATGCTGGGGTGGTGGCTGAGGCTGGGGCTGGATACCATGGGTGGGGATCTGATGAACCTGGCCAGGAGTTGTCACGTTCACCATGTCATTGGTCTGCACCTCAATTTTGTAGCCAGGAGGCAAGAAGGTATTGAAGCCCATGATTAGGTCTGGGTGGCCTTTGAACAGCTGGGATACGCGACTAATCACTCCTGGAGTGTCAATGCTGATAAAATAAAAAAGAAAAGTGATGAATGACAGGCCTGACATACATCATAGTAAGAAAAAAATAAAAATTTCCCCTAAGTTTCCGCTAAAGAGAAAATGATTTAAAAAATCAATATGCATATTATAATAATTAATGACACATAAATCTGAAATCCCAAAGTCATTTAGCTTCAGAGTCAGTCCTGGTCTTAATTTTGAACAGAATATATATTCATGGTAATAATTCTACCAATCAGATAATTAATGACTCTAAACCTACAATGTCCAAGCAAGATACAACCTTTCATACACCAGCATGTATCACTTACTGGGTATGTGTCTGTATTGGTTAGCTCACTCTCTTGCCATGATAAATCAGGTCAAAGTACCAGAGTATTGTAAATTAATTTAAAAATTCAAGTAGCCCAAACTATCAGTAGTGCTTATTCAGATGAAGCACTCAGAAAATTTTTAGTAAAGAAAAATTTACCAAGTGGGGAAAAAAAGCAGTAATTTCCATCTACAAACCAATGCATGCATACATACATACAGGTATGATTCTGAAAGTTCAACTCCCAAAAGAGAACGTCAAACAGGTAAGACTACGCTACATTTTCTCTCTAAAAAAAATAAATATATAAGCATAAACATAAGTACACCACACATGTGTTTTATACCTCTGAGATTTAAATTCCTTCATGATGTCAAGGAAATCATTGTAGACCTGAGGCTGACTGCCAAACTGAAGTTTCACCTGGTCAAGATAAGACAGTGCATCCTCCACCTGAGACAGAGATAAATCTCAAAGTTATTAAAAGAATATAAGCCAAATTTTATTTTTAAAAAATGGTTTTTGCCTAAATAAACTCTAAACAGTAAATGAAATACATACAAAAATTAAAATATGAATACTAGTAATAAAATTCAATCTTAAGATATAAATCAACTCATAAAATCTTTACGTTTACCTTGAGCATTCTAGAGAATGATCCATACTTAATAATCCCTTTAAAACATACATTGTTCATTTATTCGTTGTATAAGTATATACTTAGGATACAACACAACTCGCTCATGCAGACACTAAGGACTTAATGACAAATACGGCTCATCCCCTACCCTACAGGAGTCTATTCACATCTACTAGGGAATTTGCAACACAATGGTAATCACTGAATGCCTGAAGAACACAGGAAATCAAAGCTGCTGTTTCCAACACTTACAGCAACCCAGAAGGTGGTATATACCCCAAAACCTAACTAAGGAAAAGCACAAGTTAGCCAAGTGAAGACCAACAAGGATCAGCGGAAGCAGCACAGGCAGAGTTCCAGGTGGACACCACAGGGTCAACATGAGAAGCTAAAAAGTTCAGTTTGACTAGAACCTAAGTATTGGTAGGAATAACAAGAGATGAGGGGATAAAAGCAACAGTATCTATATTCTGAAAGCACTTGTAAATCTTGTTCAAAAGCAATTTAATTTTTTTTATCACCTGCTTCTTTTATACATATAGTTTGGCCAGGATTATGCAAAAAAGCGGTTGGTATAAGGGCAGAGCACACTAAAAAGAGGTAGAAAATCAGTGATGCTATTGGGGTAACTGGATAACCCATGAGAATAGTAGCTTGAATTACAGTACTAGTCAAAAAATAGAGTCCAAAGTTTTTTGAAAACAAAAGTGATAGGATTTGGGGACTGATTAGGTCTGAGTCACAACATAAAGCTAGCATTCAAAAGTAACCCATCACAAAGAACAAATGAGCTACAAAGATGAGTCAGAGTTAGAACACACTGTTAATCAGGACCCATTAGGGAAATACTAGATATTTTCTATGTACTTTGAGATGAATATTTTAAATTATACAAAGTATTAAGTTTAGTAAAGTTTCAGAAAAATTTGGTTTGATATAAACCAAAGGATTATAGAAGGAAATATCTGTGTTCAAATAAACTATTAAGTGGTGTCCCACAAAAACGGTAAGATGAGGGGCCAGGAGAATAGCTCAGTGGTTAAAATGATCAAAGCGTTTGCTAGCAAGTCCAAAGCTTTAGGTTTGAATCCCCAGCACCACATACAGATTAGCTGGATTTGGTAGCATGTACCTGCACTTGGTAGGCTGACAGAGGGGACTTGGGAAGACTGTTCAATTTTCCTGGTTCATTTCAATAGGCTTTTATTATGAAAGATCCTGAATAATACCTTCAAACCTACCTTCAAGCCTCTAAATATCTGTGCTGCTGAAAAATTCAAGTAAGATAATTTAATCACAACAAATATGCTTTATATTACTCAAATCCTTCCCTATTACCTATTTCTTTAAAAAGAATAAGAAATATTAAGGGGGTTGGAGAATAGTACAGTGGTTACAGCACTTGCCTAACAAGCGCAAGGTCATGAGTTTTCAGTTCCATTAACACTACAATAAACCAGGCATGGTGGTGCATGCCCTGTAATCCCAGAATATAGGAGGCTGAGGCAGGAAGACTGCTAGAAATTCGAGGCCACCCTGGGCTACATAGTGAGTTTGGACAAGCCTGAAATGTAGAGTAAGACTCTGTCTCAAAAAAAAAAAAAAAAAAAATTGATGCTTGAAATAACTGAAGTATTATCATTAAAACAATTTCTTTATAAAATGTAAATTGTTTACTTAAGTTGATTTAGAAGTTTGTAGAGCATTTAAAAATTGACCCACAATGGCATGTAACATAAAAACGTTGATTTAAATTACACAGAAGTATTAAGAAGTGTTTCCCAAGCCAGGCATGGTAACTCATGCCTGTAATTCCAGTGCTAGGGAGGTTGAGGCAGGAGGATTGCTCTGAGTTTTGAGTCCAGCCTGGGCTACAGAGTGAGTTCAGGAATAGCCTAGACTGTGGCGAGAAACACATCTCAAAAATAAGAAACAAACTAATAAATAAATGGGACGGGGGTGCAGATCAGTGTCAAGGCTTTGGATTCAATCCCTGCTACTGGAAAAAAAAAAAAGATTTTTATTGAGCACACAATTGGCTACAGTCTGTGCAGTAAATTAGCCCAGTAATATATCTTGCAGTTTAATTTTATTCCTGTTTATGAATAACTTAATTTGCTGGCATCTTGAAATCTCTCCTCTGTAAAACACCATGCTCCTTTGGGGAAAACTTTATGATGGATCTGGAGAAACTGTAATGGAATAAAGTGTCTTCATGTCTTCTACTGAGTATGTGCTTTAAAATGCATGAAGTCTGAGAAGGAAAGCTTGTGCTTTCAGCTCATCCTAGGTCTTACTTGAATAACTTTTCAAAATACGTGACTAGCTCAGCAGGTGTTCTAGGTTTCAATTTTTTTATGTAAGAGCTGGAGGAATAGTACATTGCTTATAGCGCTTAACTAGCAAGCTCAAGGTCCTAGGTTCAATGACCACAACACCATGAAGCTGGACCTGATTGTATGTGCCTGTAATCCTAGCACTAGGGACACTGAAGCAGAATGACTGCTTTGAGTTTGGGCCAGACTAGCTACATAGTGTATGAGATCAGCCTACAGAGCAAAACCCTGTCTCAAAACATGAAACTGCTACAGAGTGAGAAAAATTATGTAAAACTTTAAATCAAGCCCAGGAAATATAAAACTGTGAAGAGATAAGATGTCAGGCCTTCAATTGATCATAACAACTTATCTATATCAAGTTGCCTGCAAAAAAGAACAGCGTACTTTTGGAAACACATCCATATTAATCCCGTATATTTTCCTTGATAAAGTAAACTTTCAGCTAATTTTGTTTTCTGTTGTTTCAGTTACCTATAGTCAATTTTAGACTAAAGATAAGGAAATTCTAGAAATAGTAAGTTTTAGTTCCCATATCATTCTGAGTAATGTGATGTCCCTTCATCCCACGTGGGATAGAAATCATCTCTTGGTCTAGCACACCCACATTCTGTACATGTCCACCTTTAGCTACTTCCCAGCTGTCTTAGCTGCCAGATCATGAGATGTAGTGTGGCAGCAGCAGTTTCTCGCATTCAGATGATCCCTATTTCATTACGACCCTGGTAATCATGTCAGCAATTCAGATATGCCTAAAGAGAAGCTATCCAGGGCTTCAAGTGAAAAGGTGAAAGTTCTCAACTTGAAAGGAAACCATTATGTACAGATGTTGCTAAGATCTAAGGTAAAACATTGCTGCTAATTTTTTCTGTGCCTACCTTATGAAGCTTACAAGTGTATATAGGAAAAAAAAACAGTATATTGTACATAGGGTTTGGTACTAGCTGAGATCTCAGCCATTCTTGGGGGCTAGAAGCAACTCTTGAGAATAAGGAAGATTCAGGCACCACTTAGTTGGCTTTTCCATAATTGCCCTCTATGATGTAGGTTCTCAAGCACTTGTTTAATATTAGCCTAAGAACATAAGTATATAAATATCATTGAACTAAGCTATATAAAGAAATCATATAAAATTTATCAACTGTATAGGCTTAAGTAACTAAGAATTGACTAAAGTGTAGTCTGTAAAGAAACTGTAAATTATTTGGGCCTTTTGGAGAACTAATGTTTCCCCTAAAATGTTTTCACACTTCTACACTGAAAGTGAACTATGTGACCTTGTGCTGAGGAAATCAAACCTAGGGCCTTGTACTTGATAAGCAAGAGCTTTTAACTACTGACCTAAGGCCCCAGACCACCATTTTATTTTTTGGTCTTGCCAAGTTACTAAATTGCCCAGCCAACTTGCAATACTCCTGCCTCAGCCTCCAAGAGTGCTAGAATTACAGGCGTGCATCACAACATCCAGCTCATAAATCTAAAATTGTAACTAAGAACTATGAACTCAAAAGAAAGCATAAAAATCCTGAACTTCAAAGTTTATTTTGTATGAAAATAATCATTCACTGCTGACATGCTGAGTATCAAGCATTCACACACTCCACTAACATTTCCTGAGAGTATTCTTCTCTTGATTGGGCCCTGGTGCCGAAACGGGAAATACATGCAGGCTTCAAAACAAAAGTGAAACTTCTTATAACTCAATACCTAGTCTCTTGTGTTAAAAGTTCTAACACCACTATTAATATAAGCTAACATCACATTTATAGATAATTTTTTTGACCCAAGAAAAAGAGCTGAATACTACCTTGAGCCTCTGAAACTGCTGCTGTCCTTGCACTGGTGCAACTGGTGGGGTTGGATGAGCATGGCTCTGAACAACCTGGCTTCCATGGGGCTGCACAGCCGCTGGGTGGTGATGGCTGCTATGAACTGCTGCTATGGCGGGCCCATGACTGCCAGAGCTCTGTGGCACAGCTGAGACCTGGGGTGAACAAAATACAGATGAAAAATTTCAAAGTTTGTGCACTATCCTCCAAATCCATGGAGAGAAATAACATAAATGCACAAAGCATGCTACACATCTCAGCATGCACAAAATAATTAGAAACCCATATTTCCCAAGAGAACTAGCAAAATAAGTTATAATCTATTTATAACAGAACTTTTAGCTATTAAGAATTATATAGCTTAATGAATGTTTCCTAAACTATTTGTGGTGAAAGTCGTTTTTCTTAAATTCCAGTTGTCAGGAGCCACTATTTTCAAAATGCCATACAAATGTACTAGTAGAAAAGTGAAATAAAAAACAGCCCCCAATTTTCATTAAATTTTATCAGATATAATTTGATACAGATATAGTTATGATGTCCATTTGATACATATTTTCTGTACTTATCTCATTAGAGGCTAATAACAGAATGTACGAATCTGTCGTATGTAGACCAGCCAACTGTTGACTACATTTTCAAGAGCACTGATACAAATGGCTTTCTTGGAGATAGGGTCTTCTCTGCAATCCAGGATGATTGTGAACTCACTATGTAGTCCAGGCTGGTTTCAAACAAACAGTAGTCTTCAAGGCTCAGCCTCTGCTGGGTTACTGAAGCATATATTTTTATATTAAGAAATATTTTAAAAGTTGAGCATGGTGATACACGCCAGTAATCCCAGAACTGCTGTTAGTTCAAAGCCAACCTGAGCTACACAGTGAATCCAGGACCAGACTGAGCTACGGAGCAAGACCCTGTCTCAAAATAACAAAACAGGTCTGGAGGAATGGCACAGCAATTAAAGCACTTGCCTAGCATTCACAAGGCCCTGGATTTGATTCTCCAGCACCACATAAGCTGGACATGGTGAGGCACACCTCTAATTCCAGCACTCAGGAGACTGAGGAAGGAGGACTGCAGTGAGTCCAAGACTAGTTAACTTGGGCTCAATAGTGAGTTCAGGACCACACTAACCTAAAAAATGAGACCCTGTCTCAAAAAATAAATAAATAAATAAAAAATAAAACAAAAAATCTTTAAGCCCTAGACATAATATGTAGCAGTATTTAATTTTATAAAGATAAAATTAGATAAGATTTTTACTTTTGTTTTATTTCACTCATCTTTTTATTTGTTATGATATCACAGTCATGACTACATTCCTACCACCAATGACTCACCTATATTGTGGTGGTTCTATAAGATTAGGACGAAACTAAAAAATTTCTATTGTGTAGTGACACACTGGCAGTAGCTTCATACATCACGTTTATCGTGTCTCTTGATTGGTACTCACTTATAGCTGAGTTTGTGTAAGTACTTCACGGTATTAGAAAAACAACAGTACCCGCAAACAATTCACTGGCTTGATATCCCGTACCACACACTTAAAAACAAAAAAGGTGTCTTCATCATTAAATGATGCATAATTGTACCTATAAAGTAAAACAAAAATGAGCAGGGCCCAGCAACAAAGGCCTGTCATCCCAGCATCCTGGGATGCTGAGGCAGGAGGATAACAAGCTTAAGCCCAACCTGAGCAATTTAGTGACTTACCAAGGCCCGGTCTTGAAATCAAAAATAAAAATGGGCTGGGGAATGTAGCTCAGTGGGAAGGCCTTGGGCTTGATCTCTACCAACAAGAAAAGTTTGCTACAGTTGTTGTTATTTGGCTACAAATGTTTCTTTTCTCTCTCAATCTTTCTTTTGTCCTTAGAGTTTAAGAGTAAAATAAAAACAGAACAAGACTTCTGTTTCATTTCTATTACCATTAAAAATAAAAAAGAAGCTTCTAGGTATAATCAAAAACTACAGTGAATATTTAAAATTTAAAAGTTCTATCAAAATAAACACACATTACCAGGCTGAAGGAATAGCACAATGGTTACAGCACCTGCTTAGCAAGGGTAAGGCCCCAAATTCGATCCCCAGTACCAAGTCAGGTGTAGTGGCACACACGTATAAATCTCCAGCACTCCAGAGGCTGAGGCAGGAGGATTGCTGAGTTCAATACCAGCCTAGGCTTTCACTGTGATTCAGAATCAGCCTGGACTACAGAGTGAGATTCTCTCACTCACAGCCCAACACACAAATGCACACTGCCATTAATCCTCCTCCATTCTCAAAATACTTCTCACTTCGAACACTTCACCCATTGTTCTTGCCATTTTTTGAAGCAATTCAGAAGACCCCTTTCATGGGTGTCTTTATAAGGTGTGAGTAAAAAAATACGGCAGATTCTGCTGCCACATGCCATCCATCTGAAAGCAAGCTGTGTAAAAACATCACCGGTGGGGTATCTTCATCCCCTTTATTCACTAAATCTGGCACCATGTTACTTCTGGTTCTTCCTCAAAGCCAAAATAACCATAAAAAGTAAACACTTTGAATTGCTTTAGGACATCAAAGCAGGTAGCACCATGCAAATAAAGACATCTGTGATAGGGAACTTCCAGAACTGCTTCTAGAGTGGCAAGAATGATGGGAAAAATGTGTTCAAACTGAGGGAGAGTATTTTGAGAAGAATTAATACCAATGTCTTTACTTCAAAACTGTGGATCATTAAAGAAGGTTATGTCAGTATTTCTGATTACTTCATCCCCAAAATAAGGAGACTAAATAACATGCAACTTATTGTCTCCAAGCAATGTAAGTTGGGATACCACAACCTAAGACAGAAGCTTTTATTCAGATCCTCACAAACTGCCCTGAGGTGGAGGGGATGTGGTCAGGGAAAGAGAGAGTATTTGTAAATCTACAGAAACAATATATAACCTGTCAGGAATAAAAGTAACCTATTTAAATAGTCCAGAGACTTTTAACAGATCTCATGCTGGAATGACTACTCCTCTGAACTTTTATAGTCCAACTGTATTTTTTCATAGGTTTTACAAGTTGACAGGTCTTACAAAACTTAACTGTAGTTTGAGATGGCTAATCTTACATGAGTACATTATAGTTTCTAATAATACATGTAACTATCCCTAAAGCAGGAAATAGTCATGAACCTATTAAGATAAGTAACCACCTAAGGACAATAAAATTATTTTTTTTCCAAATCCGAAAGATTCAATCTGTAGCTGGATGTGGTGGCCCACGACATAACTCCACCATTCTGGGAGGCTGAGACAGGAAATTCAAACTTCCAGCTTTAACCCAACGTCAAGGTATGACGACATAACAAAGCCCCTGAGTCCAAACCCAGTCTGTATGTCTCCTCTCTCTCCCTCTCTCCCTCTCTCCCTCTCTCCCTCTCTCCCTCTCTCCCTCCCTCTCTCTCTCTCTCTCTCTCTCTCTCTCTCTCTCTCTCACACACACACACACACACACACACACACACACACACACACACACACACACAGATTGTGTGCACACTTCAATTTGTCAGCAGTCTTCTCCAGTCCCACACTGCAAGTATTACCAAAGACTGCACTGCTTCAAAGGAGACTCCCCCAAGGAGGCATGACAGCTAATAAATCACCATTTCCTTCACCTGGGTTTGCCTCTTTGTTTTCTTACAATAAATTCCTAGAAAATGAAATGCGATGTCAAAAATATGGCTCAGAGTATAGTCCAATGGAAGGAAGAGCCCTTGTCTAGCATGTGTGAGACCCTGTGATCCACTCCTTGTACTAATTAACAACAATAATGTGATACAAACTGCCAAACTATTCTCAAAAAAGTTTATACCAATTTCTAGTCCCAGTTCCAGCTATACTTTTTCCCTTTTTTTTTTTTTTTTGACAGGATCTCATTTTACAGTCCTGGCTTGTCTTGAACTCACTACAGAGCCCAGGCTGGCCTTAGATTCATGGCAATCCTCCTCCTTCAGCACCGAAAGTGTTAGAATCACAGGCATGTACCACCATGCCCAGCATATGTGGTGATGGGGAATGGAACACAGGGCCTCGTGCTTGATAAGCAAGTGCTCCAACCACTAAACTATGCCCCAGCTATACTTTTTTTAAAAAGTCACTAACAAATGAGGCTGAAGAAATCTCCCTAGTCCAGTTAAATATATTATGGTTCAGACTACTTGAAGTGGAGTATTACACATGTAACCCTTAAAAATAATGCAGTGTAGACAAGGGGATATAGGTCAGTGGTAGAGTGCTTGCCTAGTGCATGTGAGGTCATGGGGTATCCCTGGCACCACAATTAAAAATCAAAAAACAAAAAGTATGGTGGCACATACCTGTAATACCATACTCTGGTAGACTGAGATAAGACTGCAGGTTTGAATTCCATTTAGGAAACTTACTTTAAAACAAAGAAAGCTCCCCAACACATGGGACAGACAGACGGATACCAGGATGTAGGCTCAGGGTAGAGGTCCTGAGTTGAATTACCACTCCCCCACCCACCCCATCCACAGAATACTTTTTAAAGCATCACTTGAGGTTTTCTATATATGATCATGTGGAAAGTTGTCCACTCTGTATGAATTACTTATAATAACAAGTAATATTTCTGGATGCTCCAAATTGTGTAAAATAAAAGTATATTTAGATTGTCACTAGGTGGATAATGATACGCATATGTTTATATGCATCTGAAGTTTGTAATACTCAGAAATGTATCAAGAAGTATGAGGCAGTCAAAGGAAACGGTCATCTCATATCCTTTTGAGAAAACTGTAATGAGTGAGGGATGGTGGGACATGCATGTAATACCAGAGGTTAAGGCAAGAAAATCACAAGTTCAAGGCCAACTTGCACTACATACTTAGACCCTGTCCCAAAAAAGGGCTAGGGACATAGCTCAGTGCAGAGGCTTGGGGGTTCAATATAAAAGTTCTTCCATTTCTATAAAATGGGGTAAGGAGATGAAAGGAATGACCAGTATTGGTCAGGATTTATTAGAGGAATATACATGTTTCTGGGAATTCAAACTGGCACACTTAAAAGACAATCTAGCCACAACTGCTAACAATGCACACAATCTACAGCCCTGAAATCCCTTGCCTCTATATTCAAGAACTTTTTCCTCATGTCCTCAAAACCTGCCCATGTGGTCTACAACAAAAAAGAGGAAGTTTTGGGGGGCTGGAGAAAAAGCTTGGTAGTTGGAGCACTTATATAACAAGCACAAGACCCTGTGTTAGATTCCCCAGTACCACATAAACAATGTGTGGTGGCACACGCCTGTAATCCCAGCACTTGAGAGGCTGAGGCAGGAGAACTGCTGCCAAGTATGAGGCCAGCCTAAAAAAACAGGATTTTTTTTTCCAGTGGAAAACAGGAAAATTTTATTTTCCCTCAAAATTAGTTTATTAGAATGCATCTGTGATACACAATAACTATATTCAACTTGAGAAGCTGGTGCACAGAAATATAGCATCTTCACCATTTTCATTTCCCTTCCTTCCTTCCCTTTTATCCTCCCTAATACTCTTCTCTCTCTCTACAAAATCCATCACCCTGTTTCCTACTATCACTCATATCACTCTTTACTTATTTATACTTTGGATTTCTCACATTAGAGAAACCATGTGATATATAAGCCTCCATGTCTGATTCATTTCGTTTGTATAATAGTCTCCAAGTACTTCATTAAGAAGTAATGTTTATTTCAACTGCCTTAAAAAATCAGCAGTCTTTTTTTTAGTAGCAGGACTCTTGATAGAAGAACTCGCACACAGAGGCGCACACCTGTAATCACAGCTACTCAGGAAGCTGAGGCGGGAGGATTGCTTGAGCTCAGGATTTCGAAACCAGCCTGAGAAACAATAAGATGTCATCTCAAAATACTGATAGTAGAAGGAAAAAAAACTCTGGTGTAACCTTATTTTTTCATGAACTGCCAACTTGAGTAGTTTACATAAGAAATGCATATAGGAAGGTTTACAGTGGTACTTTTATAATAGCAAAAACCTGGAAATAACTGAATTGCCCAATAGTAATAGATATGTAAGTTAAGCATATTCATATACTTCATATTAGAGTGAAAATGATAGTACTCATAGTTATAGATAAAACATTTATAAAATAAATATTAAAAGCATACAGAGTTTCAAAATGAGTTGAAGAAGAAAATACACATTTCCAATCATACACAAGTACAAAAATACCCAAAACAATTAAGAGTCACAAAAGTGACTTTCAAGGGAGGCGCTGTGAGTAGAGGTCACTGGAAGAGCACTTGCCAGCATGCATGAGGTCCTGTGTTCCTCCCATAGTACCACAGGAATGGAATAGGGGGGAGGGCGGGAATCAAGGGAATAATAAAAAATGGCTTACCTTTGAAAGAAGGGAAAACAAAAGGTCACAGAGAGATACACAGTGAACTTTAAAAGGTTATACAAAATGATTTTTAAAAATGTTGTAGAGGTGAGTACAGAAGCATTAAGTATACACTGTTTCACCTGTCTGTCAGTCTGTGCTATTGGACAGCCCAACCCCTTTTTTAAAATTTTTATTTGAAATAGGGTCTCATTAAGTCATTAAATTGCACAAGCTGGGCTCACACTTGAGATCCTCCTGCCTCAGCCTCTCAGAGTACTGGGATGACAAGCCTATGCCACTGAGCCCAGCAATACTGTTTTTGATATTCTGTATACCACATACATAACCACAGAAAACTTTCTGAATGTAACTCAATGCTTAATAAAAATTTTCTAATTGGATGATATCACTATCCCTTCTCCCTCAACTCCTAGTCCCTTGTCTGACTCCAGTTTACCTGGTAGCTGGGTGTTACCGAGTACTGAATTCCTGTAGCTGACTGCATGGTTTCGGACACTGCTTCATATACAGGAGGGGCTGGGGCAAGCACCCGGTGCTGGTGAGGGAAAGCCTCTGTGCTGCCAGGAATTCTACGCTGCTGGGCCGCATACACCGGTGACTCCTGGTCATCCAAACGTCGCTTCATTCTGCGTTCATGCTCAGGAATGCACTATAAAATCTGCAAAAATCCAACAAAAATACACAAATAAATTCTCACTCTAGTACAACATGTACAATTCTTTTTTTTTTTGAGACAGGGTCTCTCTCTGTAGGCCAGGATGGTCTTGAACTCACAGCAATCCTCCTGTGTCAGCCTCCTAGAGCTGGAATTACAGGTGGGCACCACCATGCCCAGCTTTTATGTGGTGCTGGGAATCAAACTTGGGTGCTTAGCATTTGCTAGGCAAGTTCTTTGACAGCTGAGCTATTCCTCCAATGTGTTCAATTTTGAACCAATTACCTAAGTGTTAGCTTCATTACCAGGACAAATAATAAACTTCACCTGAGCAATTATCACTGGGTAGGTGTTCAAGTGCCTGTGCACATGTATATTCATACATACACCACACCATACAGTTAACAAGTTACAACTGAAAAGACAAAAAAAATTTAAATAGTGTAATTTTAATTAATTTGGTACTGCTAAGTTGAAAAACAATTTCCAATTTTAAAGCACAACCACAGCTGAACTCAGTGGTACAGGCCTGCAATCTTAGCATTCCAGGAAGCAATATCTAAGTTCAAGCCCAACCTGGGCAACTTAGTGACTCAGACCCTGTCACAAAATTAAAAAAAAATATGGGATGGGGACATAGCTGAGTGTGAAGACTCTGGGTTTGATCCCCAGTGCCACATTAAATAAATATATAAAAACTAGTTTGTTCCTCAAATGTCAATTACATATTCACATTCTACAAAAAACTCATTTCTTCTTACCGTCTCTCAAACCTAGTACTACTGATAAAAGTCAGGTCTAACTTTTTAAAATATAAATGGCTTCAACTAAATACTATCATGGAAGAAGTACTGGGCCAGGAATAAGACAAAGATTCTAGACAACAATTTAAAAAGCTATGTATGTTTCAACAATTCCTCATTTCATGTCGTTTTCTGTTTCTCCAACTGGAAAATAAGAAAGTTGAAATGGTGGCTGGGGGCATAGCTCACAGCATTTAAAGCATCTGCCTCATAAACCCAAGGCCCTGGTGGTACATGCATGTAATCCCAACACCTTAGAGGCTGGCACAGGAGGAGTGCAATGAGTTTGAGGGCATCTTGGGCTCCGTATTTCAGGAACAGCCTGAACTACAGAGTAAAACTTCTCAAAAAGAGAGTGCCAGGTGGAGGGCGGGGCATGCTTTCTTCTGGCTCTAATTTTATTTATTTATTTTTGTGGTATGAAGAACTAAGCCCAGGGCTTTCACACTGAGCTATAGCCTCAGACTACTTTTACTTTAGATTTTGAAACAAGGCATCTCACTAAATCACTCAGTTGCTCAAGCTGGGCACAAACTTCCAATTCTCCTGCATCAGCCTCCCAAGAGTGCTAAGATCATAGATATGAGGCATGGGGCCTGTTTTTCTACTTTTTTTTCTTTTTTTAAGACGAGGTCTTGCCTTGTAGTCCAGGCTGGTCCTGAGCTCACTATGTAGCCCTGGTAGGCCTTGAACTCATGGCAATCCTCTTGCCTCAGCCCCCCGAGTGCTGGGTTTTACAGGCACCCGGCTTGCTTTTCTACTTCTTTAATGTTAAGAATGGTTTCACAACACTAATAGCATTTTGCCCAGGAATGTTGGCTCTCTTCAAGAAAAAGGTCTGAGCCAGGAGTGGGTAGCACAGGCCAGTAATCCACCAGCTATTGGGGAGGCTAAGTAAGGTAGGAGAATCACTAATTCAAGGCTGATCGGAGCAACCTCGCTGATGCACTATCTGAAATGTTAAAATAAAATAATAGGGGCTGGGAACACAGCTCAGTGGTTAAAGCACTCGCCTAGCATGGCCAATGCCCAGGATCTGATTCTCTCGTACCACAGAAGGCAGGTGTGGTGGTGCACCCCTGTAATCCCAGTATCCCAGTACTACGAGGGAAGCTGAGGCAGGAGAACTGCCATGAGTTCAAGAACAGCCTGGGTTATATAGTGAGTATAAGACCAGACTGGACTAGAGATCTTGTCTCATAATAAAATTTAAAAATTAATTAATAATAAAAGGATGGAGATATAGCTCAGTGTTCTCCACTTCAATCCCCAATAAACTTAAAAAAAAAAAAAAAGCAAGGCTCAAAGTGTTTACTATAGATTCCCAGTGAGCAGAAAAAAGGGTGGTAGATGACACTGGTTCCTTGCCCTCTAAAAGTTTAAGCCCTAACAGGGAAGACCATATACAGCCTCACCAATAATAAAATAATGTAAAGTGAAAATGGTATTTTACCCCACAACAACTGGCTAAAGTTAAAAGAAGACAGTAACAATATGCATGAAGAGCACAGGAAAACAGCACCTAACAAAACCTGAGACATACATAGCCCTTAATCCAGAAATTCTACTTACAAGTTTCAACCTTACATATTTGTCAAGTGTATCTGCGGCAGCAAGGTATAAAAATCAAAGTATCCATTAATAGCTAAAAAAATCTGATGCACCCCATCACAAAAAACCGCACAGCAATTGCAAAGATCAGGGGTTATCTACAATTAAAAATATACCAAGTGAGAAAAGCAAAGTATGATATATGCACTTGAGCACTCAATGTCCTGAAGATGTGGACATTTCACTGTATGTAAATTTTCTACCCAAAGAAAAATGCCATAAACACAAACAGTGATATATTTGCTCAAATATTTGGATAAATTATATTCATATCTACAATTTTTATTGTGAAATTACATCAAGAAATTAGATTTGTGGATGGAGAGATGGGCAGATGTACAATAAAGCAAGATCTACTAATACTGGCAATGCTAAAATCTGATTAATACATATGGGTAGGCACTATAAAATTCTGCAAACCTTGCTGTGTATCTGAAAATATTCTTAGTACAATCTCAGAAGAAAAGGTAACAATACACACTAATTCATGAGCAATATACATACATATTTAAATCTGGAAAGCAAATGTACAGAAAAAGGAAGACTCTAAAAATAAGTGTCCAATTAATTTTAAAAATTAGAGATGAATTAGAACACAGAAGGAATACAGTATGAAATTAAAATATTTAAGTAACTTCAGAGAATAACATCTATTTACAACCTTTGCCAATTCATCCACCCCGCAAGGATCAGGCACTATGCGTTGTATTAAAGTTCCAAGACTGAACAAAATTTCCTGCCTCACAACAACCTGTCTTCCACATATGACCACTACCATCTGATGTGCTCCTTTACAATGGTTCTGTCAAATGGGCAGGCAGTGAACCCTCCAACTTTGGAAAACTGATGTTCAAAGAAATCAAGTGACTTGTTCAAGGTCATATACTGGCTAAAGAAGCAAGGGATTAGACTTTCTCCCTGGAATATATGGACCAACCAGTAGCAGAAAGTCCCACTTGCAGAGTGGTACAGTGTAACCCCAGTCTATAAATCATTTGGATGTCAAGTGATAAGGCCATAGACATGAAAGTACTCTCCAATCTGTTTGCTCACCTGATTTTCATCTGCCATTAAGGTCTCCAACTATTTCAGATTTAAGGTTCACGTATTACCAAAATTTAGTCTATGAAGACAAAATCTGTTGTTTATAAAAAAGAAAATGGGGACAGAAAACAGAAGGAACACAAACAAACAAACAATAGCAATGGAACATTAAAAAGTCCTCTGGTCACTTGTAATAAAAAGGGGGTGGGCAAGAACTCCAAATAGTCATGCAAAGAAATCATAACTCTCAAAGAGACAATGATGATTTGGATTTAACACAGACCTTCTGGAAAAGGCTGACTAACTGGGTAATATGACATATTTCAGAGAAATTCTTAAGGGCAAGGTATAAGCTAACTCAGAAGAACAAGAAAAATAAAGACCACTTCTCTAGTTCTACAACTTAAAACATCTTTAATAACAAAGACTTGGCTTCCTACATGGGTATATGGGCAGATGTACAATAATACAAGTTCCAGACATTTATCCATGATTATTAAAATCCAAATGGAAACCCAACACTACTTTTTTGTTTTGTTCTGAGACCAGGTCTTGCTCTGTATTTCAGACTGGTCCTGAATTCACTATGGAGTCCAAGCTGGCCTTGAACTTTTTTTCCTTCTTCTTCTTGAAACAGGGTCTTGCTCTCAAGTCCAGGCTGATCCTGAACTCATTATGGAACCCAGGCCGGCTTAAAACTCATGGCAATCCTCTAGCCTCAGCCTCTCAGAGTACTGGGATTACAGGGATGCACCACAACAAGCTTTATGTGGTGCTAGGGAATGAACCCAGGGCCTTGAGCTTGCTACAGAAATGCTTTCATCCTCATCACAATATAAATTAAATGTAATTTGAACAAATAAAGTAATTGTCTAGTTTCTGAAATAGGTTAATCTTTAATCTGCATACACCATTACTTTGAGCTTACCTACCCTAAAATGATCCCCATTAAAGCAGCCATTTATTAAATGAAAAAGTTGAGCCTCTTTAATATGGGTTTTCTGGGGCTGGGGATACAGTTTAGGGGTTAAAAGCCTGGGCTATAGAGTGAGTTCAGGATCATCCTGGACTACAGAGACCTGTTAAAAAAAAAGTAATGACATCATCTAAAGTTATCTTTTATTGGTAGTCAACACCACATAAAATCACATGCCCTGAATATTCAAAAAAGTGGGAAGTTCCCCTTTAAAAGCAAAGTCACTTTTAGCAAAGTATCACGTGAATATAACCTGAGCCCAGTGAAATCTACAACAATCTATTCAAAAATCCAGTTTTAGGTAAACTAAATAATGAAATCTACAGTTCACCTAATCCCACAAGAAAGCAGAGGCAGGAGCACTACATGTTGGGTCCAGACGGGGCTACACAGTGCAACCTTGTCTCTAAACAAACAAACAAATGAACAGCAACAAAAAAAAAAAAAAAAAAAAAAAAAAAAAAAAAAAAAAAAAAAAAAAAAAAAAAAAAAAAAAAAAAAAAAAAAAAAAAAAAAAAAAAAAAAAAAAAGGAAGGGAGAAGGGAGGGAAATTATTCCAGAGTAAATGAGAGGCACTCTAGAACTCCCACAGTATTTAGATTTATAGCCGAAGATGAACTCACTCCCAAGAGATGCCACATTATCTAATACCCAAGCCTCCCTTGAATTCAGCTTCTACATTCTTCTAATGGAATGGTTCTCAACTAGGAAAGATTCTGCCCCACTCACCACCTGCAGGAACCTTTAGTAATGTTGGGAAAGCATTTTTTGGTACTACTGGCATTTCATAGAGGAAAAGACTACAGCCAAACATCCTACAATGCACAAGATAGCCATCATGCCAATTATTTTGCCCAAAATGTAAATACATTGAAACTAAGAAATTTTGACCTAATGATAATCTCTTCAGACACATGGCCTTTGGTGAGCACTGTTACGACTATATCATACTGTGGCGTGACAATTTTTTACCAAGATATTTTAAGACAGTCAATGAAGTTCTCAGTTATCACTTTGGAATCAGGTGGTGGGTTGTGCAGTTTTCTTCCTTCTCCCTTGATTTGTTATTTGCATCATCAGATCCAATACTTGAAAACTTAAGTTCAGAATTCTGAATATATTCCATAACTGCAACCATTCTTATTATTAGACCAGTAAGTACCTACTCAAATGATCAAGCTAGCAGTTTTTCTCATATTTCTGCCACATTCTCAATTACCCTTGTACATAAACCTACCTTTGCATTCATTCATTTAAGAAAACCAAATTGGTTAGGTTTTGTTACCCAAACACAGTTATGGTTTGGATCTGTAATGTCTCCCAAAAACCTCATGCATTTGGATGTTATGGAGTACCCATGGAAGCAGGTGATGTTATGAAGTAGGGCCTGGTCAGAGGGGGTGGATCACTGGCACAAGATGTGGAAGGATATACACTAGCTCCACCCTTCCTCCCTCACTTGGCTTCCTGTCAGCCATGCCATGAGCAGCTCTCAGGCTCGCCTCTGCCATGTGCTTCCACCATTGCCAGCAACCCATGAATAGACTGAAACTCCCTGAAACTAAGCTAAAACGAATCGTTCCTCCCTTAAGTTGTACATGTCAGGTACTGTGTCCTAGCACACAAGAAAGTAACTTAGAAAAACATCCTAAAAACTGATAGAATATACCCTTACATTAATCTGGAAAAATTTCTACTATTGTAAAATAACTTGTATCTAAGGTGGTGTGCTGGCATCTCTGCAGCTCCATCCTAGAAGCTGAAGTAGGATGTTCACTTGAGCCTGGGTGTTCAAGGTCATCCTGGGCAACATAGCAAAACCCTGTCAAAACAAGGCCTTGTAGTAGCCAATCTGTCTTAGTTACTTTTTCATTGCTGTGACTTGATACCCAACATCCACAACTTTAGGAAGAAAGGCTTATTTTAGCTCACAGTTTCAGAAGGTCTCAGTTCATTTATGGGATGCTGGTGGTGACAGAGAAAGAGCTCCTCAAGATATGACAGAGTCAAGTCTCAGAGGAAGAGTGAAGCTACCCTTCCAAGTCATGCCACAAGCATCTGCCCCCTGCAGCCAGGCCCCACCTCCCAAGAGTACACAGTATCCATAGGTATATGAGACTTTTGGGTGACACTCCAGATCCAAAACACAATGCCACCCAATATCACCAATTTTAAAAAAAATTCACATCCTTAAATTCTTCCTATTGAATAACTACTGGAATGAAGACATCTTTTATCTTTTTTCTTCAAAGATACCCTGTATACTTGTAAATTCTTTTTTTATTTTCCCCAGGAGTGGGGATAAAACCCAGGCTTTCACACTATGTCCATTTCCCCAGCCCATTCTTTGAGAAAAGATCTCACTACGTCACTAAACTGCCAAGGATGGGCTCATACGTGAAACCCTCCTGCTTTAGCCTCTCAGGGTGCTGGAGTCACACACCCATGCCACCAGGTCCAGCAACACTCAGAAATTCTTAAGTTCCAGAAAACCCACATAAGTTATAGTTACCTCAAGATTTTGCAACTTGACTTACATAATCAATTCTACCACATTACTACAGCCTAGAGTGCTGTTGTCACATTATACTAAACTACCAGTTCCTCTAATAATCATGAAATGTCTTCCTTTGTTGGTTTTCTTTGCCATTCCAAGAGGAAAGTAAAAAATTATGGATTCCCAAATATGTTCAGGAAAGGATGAAAAGTTGTACAAACAGTATTAAGAAATGTCATCTTTCACTCAGATTCCCTAAATATTAATATCTTATATAATGTTTAAGATGTCACCTCCCAACTTCTTTTATACCTGAAGATGCTATAATACTTTGGGCAAAGCAATCACAAATCCAAAGTGTAACAGAGATGATTTATTTCATTACTCCATCATTCTCCTGGACAATTCCATCATTCCCTTTACTTTCCTATTATTTTAATCCTTCTGTGCATATTTAGGAGGAATAATGATGAAATAATTCCTAGGATTATGAAATACCAGAATGCTTCATGATACAGAAAAAATAAAAGATAACCAAGACTCTAGATCTGGAATGTACCCTAAAAGCCTCATATGTATTTGCACATGGTGGAATAACTGGAACCATATGCTACTGTGAGGTAGGACTTGACTAGATGCTTGGGATTCAACCTGGAAAGATTGTGTCAACTTGTTGAGACTGGAGGGCACCCAAGGCAGAGCTTTCCGGTGTGGTACTGCTGACTTGTGAGCCAGGAAGTGAGTGAGTGGCAAGCACCTTGGATGGGGATAGGGACCCACTGACAGCCTGAACCAAGTAAAGGAAGAATAACCATTGCTATAAGCTTCTCCCTGGGAAAGCTCTGACCTTGCCTGAGTCTCCAAACATCACTTTGCTCATGATTCACCTGGTTTCTGTCTGCAATGTTGTGAGCAGCTTTCCTGCCTCTGACACGTGCTTTCCACTGTTGCCAGGTGCCTATGAATGGACTGTGTGAGACCTTCTGAAATGGTCAATTAATTCTTTCTTCTCTTGAGATGTGAATGTCTGGCATTCTGTTACAGCAATGAAAAGATAACTAAGACACATTCCCTACTATAGCTTAGCTAAATAAAAACTAAGTTAAATGAATCTATTCCCTAAAAACAGAAACATTTTCTTTTGAAGATTTCCAATAAAAAAACTGCCACGAAGTAAGCCTTCATAAGTACTAATGCTCAAAAAGAAGCTCAAATACTAAAATAGGACCAAAAGATTCTGACATAGCGACAGTACCTACTGTTGCAAGGAGACAATGAACAGGAAGCCAGTTCAGTTTAAAAATTACTAATAACTGTATCAATGCTAAGTCTACAATTGCCAAGTATAAATAATAGGAAGAAAAGAAGGAAATTGTTTTTTGCTGTTCTGGAAGTCATTAACATTTAGTTAGGAATGACAGGTTTCCATAAATTAACTGAGACTGATACAAAACAACAAACTGTTACAGAAGATATGCTGGCTGCAACAATAGAGAGAGCATAAATCTGGGCATGGCGGTACATGCCTGTAATCCCAGCAACTTGGACCACAAATTCTAAGACGGCCTGGGCAACCCGGCTAGGTACTGCCTCAAAATGTTTTTGAGACAAGAGTTGCTGATCCTGAGCTCACTATGCAGTCCAGACAGGCCTCGAACAAAAGACAATCCCTTGCCTCAGCCTTCTGAGTGCTGAGATTACATATATATGCCACCATGCCCTGTTTATGTAGCACTAGGGAATCAAACCAAGGACCCTGGGCTTGCTAGTTTCACTCTGAAGTCCAGGCTGGCCTCAAATTCACAGCAATCTTCCTACCTCAGCCTCCCAAGTGCTGGTATTATAGATATACACTGCCATGCCCAGTTTCTGTGATGCTGGGGAATGGAACCCAGGGCCTTGTGCCACTGTGCTCTTTGTCCAGCCCCAATTTCAGATATTTCTTAAAGGGATAGGTAAAACAAGCAGAGTGGTACACACGTCATCACAGCATTCTGGGAGACTGACATAAGGAAGATCACAAACTTGAGCCCAGTTTGGAACTTAGCAAGACATTATCCCAAAAATAAAGTAAATATACATACATATATGCACACACATAAACACACATAATATTGGGGGATACAGCTCAGTGTGAAGACTCTGGGTTCAATGTGTTGCGCTAAAGGGGGTGGTCTGTGGAGGACTAACAGCTCAGGGGCTAAAGCATTTGCCTAAGCAAGCACAAGGCCCTGAGTTGGATTCCTCAGCGCCACATAAGCTGGGTGTGATAGTGCACATCTGTAATCACAGCACTAGGGAGGCTGAGGCAGGAGGACTGACGTGTTCAAGGTCAGATGGGTTACATAGTGAGTTCAGGACTAGCCTGGACTACAGCACTCAGGAGGCTGAGGTAGGAGCATTGCCCTATATTCAATGACAGTCTAGGCTGCAGAGTGAGTTGAGGACCTGAGAGACAATAGAACAAGACCCTATCTCAAAAAAGGGGTAAGTTGTAATACAGGAACTATTTTCTATATGTCTAAAATAAAACATATTAAGCACAAAGTTATTTGATCTATTTGTATTTTGTTTTTCAGGGTAGGAGCAAACTATGGGCAAAAGACCCTGTCTCAAAAAAAAAAAAAAGCAAGTTAGCAATACTCTATTTCAAAAACAGGTAAGGGGGTTGGAGGTTAGGGTACAGTTTGGTGCCCTGGGTTCAATCCCCACTACAAAAATATATATAGGGATTGGAGGAAATGGCACAGCAGCTAAAGCACTTGCCTTGCAAGCACAAGGCCGAGTTCAATTACCCAGCACCAAGTAAAGCTAGGCATGGTGGTGTATGCCTATAATCCCAGTACTTGGGAGGCTGAGGCAGGAGGATTGTCCTGAGCCCAAGGCCAGCGTGTGCTACACCAGTGATTTCAGGACCAGCTCGAGCTACAGAGCAAAACCCTGTCTCAAAACACACACACACACACACACACACACACACACACACACACACACACACACACACGCCCCACGCGCGCGCAGATGTGTCATATATCTCAATCGTTAAATTACCTATATTTCTGTCTCCGCCCAACAGGGACACACCTTCATTTAATCATATCCTCTATTATGCTCTACTTCCTGTCCGTGATGTAAATCAAGTAAGTCACTTCAGCATGGATGCATACATCCTTTAATACTTACCAGGTATTCTGAGACAACAAAAACGATAAAAGGAATAAATACCACACCCCTTAAGAAGCTTAAATTTTACTGTGAGAAACTGACAAATCAAAGAGCAGGTCTGTTGGCTCAGGACTATAATCCCAGTATTTTCAGAAACTGAGGCAGGAAGACCCCAAGTTTAAACGAAGCCCAGACACCTTAGCAAAACTGTATCAACATCAAAAACAAAAATGGGGGCTGCAGCCTAGGTTACGTAGTGAGTTCAGGACCAGCCTGGACTAAGGAACAACACCCTGTCTCAAACAGGGGCTTTAAATAGGGGGTGGAGGAATAGCTCAGTGGTTAGAATGTGAGCCTAGCAAGTGCAAGCTCCTGGATTTGATTCCCAGGTACCACATAAGGTGGGCGTGGTGGCTCATGCCTATAATCCCAGACCTTGGGAGACCGGGACAAGAGAACTATCAAGTGTTCAAGCCCAGCCTAGACTACACAGTGAGCTAAGGTCTAGCCTGGACTACAGAAATGAGACCATGTCTCAAAAAAAAAGTCACCCTCCCTAAGTCAGACTGTTTATTTCACGTCTCTGCTTAAAATTATCCAGTAGCTTCCCAATTCCATTCAAGTATTATGTTCAAGTCCTTATTGTGATTTGTAGCTACACACCTACAAATATATATATGTACATATACATACCTACAAACATATATTATATATAAATATATACATATATATATATTTTTCCTTTTTTGAGACAGGGTCTTGTTCTACAGTCCAAGCTGTTCCTGAACACACTATGCAGCCCAGGCTGCCCTTGAATTCATGGCAATCCTCCTGCCTCAGCCTCTCGAATGCTGGGATTACAGGAATGGGCCACCATGACCGGCTCATATAGTACTCGGAATTCAACTCAGGGCTTTGTGCTTGCTAGGCAACTGCTGTAACTGATGAGCTACACCCTCAACCCCTGCCTGTATGCCTTAAATACAGGGTGTGCATCACCACACCAGGCTCATGTGGTGCTGGGGATCTGAATCCTGAACCTTGAACTTGCTAGGTAAGTGGTCTAATCTCTGTGCTATTTCTCCAGTCCCTGACTTAGGTTTTAAAAGAATAAACTGACTTCAATGTTGAAAACAGACTAAAGAGGGATAATAACAAAGCAGATTGGAGATTAATATGACTGGAAAGATGGAGGTAAAAATTCTAAGTGGTCAAATTCTGAACAGTATTTTGAAGATAGAGCAAATAAAGCTTGGGATGGCTGAGAGTGTGGCAACACACACAGGTAATCCTACCACTCCGGGAGACTGAGGCAGGAAAATCATAAATTCAAGGTCAGCATGGGCAATTTAGTGGCTTAGTGAGGACCCTCCCGCCCATCTCAAATAAACAATAAAAAGACACAATGGATTTAGCTCAGTTTGAAAGAACTGGGTTTAAACACCAGTACTGTGAAAAAAAAAAGATTTGGGCTCAACATATGTTTTCATATTCTTTTCAAAGAAAAAGTCAAGAATACCTGTTAGTTAACCAAGAGGAAATATTAAGCTATTGACTATCTTGGTCTCTAATATAGGGACAAATCCCTTTTCAGGATAGAATTTTAAGAGTTGTCAGCATTGTTTCATTTTAGAAAGACAACATAATCCATTTATTGTACATGGCATGATTAAAAAATACCATGTTTAATTTTTTTAAAAAAATTTGTTACAGTTAAGGCACACTGCCATTCCTCTAAATGTTTCCCCTTGCTTCCAACACATATTCCATTATTCTTGTCACTTCCTGAAGCAATTCTGAAGTCCTCTATGTTTTTAGTTGCACTGTCCTGGTTACCTCAGTGTCATGAATTGATTCAAAACATTTACCTTTCATTTCATGGTCGTTTGATTTTGGGGAAAAGTCTCATGGTGCCAGGCTCAGTGAATACATTGGATTAGGTCACACCATAATGTTTCTACAAGTCTGCCTCTTCATGGGATGGCCCTCAACAGCAATATTCACTGCATTTTTTTTATACCTCGTATCACACTGAAGTTTTCAGAACTGCTTCACAAAGGAGCAAGAATGAGTGTGTTTGAATCAAGAGGGAATATTCTGAGGGGGATTAATGACAATGAGACTTTAACTTTAAAAAAAATCAGACATTCATGGTATACCCTTGATTGTACCCCATACACTGCATCCCTTTCCAGCCAGGAATGGGGTGACTTGCCATAATCAAGCACATTTACATTTCCCCACTAAGTAGGGCAGCTCAGATTAGGTTGTGCCTTTAAATTAGTTGTATAAACAAACTTACCCAAAATAAACAAAAACCTCCATTTCAGAAATGCAAGCAAGGGACTGTAGACTCTGTATATCCTTTAACAGTATGGCATTAAGCCTAGCCCATCACAATGCCAGCAGGACCAAGCATGGAACTGCTGCCAGGATACTGGTACACAGGTAACATGTAGACACACAAGGCACAGAGTGTAGGGAGTAGAACACAAAAGGAAGGGGAAACCCTGAAATTTTCTAACCCTAACCCTAACATTACATGCCACTGGAGTTCAGTTTGTAAATTACTTATCAACCTACTGTGTGCAAGCTTTATCTTAGGTAGAGACTGTCGATAAAATTCAATCCTATTCCAGATCGTCTGTGAACCAACAGCGTATCCATCTATCTATCTATCTATCATTAACTTATTTTGGTGGTGACTCAATTCACCTTTAGAATATGAGTTTCAATCTTCCCCCTCAAAGCTTCTCTCAACAGCACATTCAATTTTCCTCAGAAAAAGTTAAGGTAGGGGACATAGCTCAGTGGGTGGTTACAGTACTTGCTGACAGTGGGCAAGGCCCTGGTTCTGATTGCCCAGCACCATATAAAAATTAGCCAGGTGTGGTGATGAACACCTATAATCCCAGCACTTGGGAGGCTGAGGGAGGAGGACTACCATGAGTTTGAGGCCAGCCTGGGATACATAGTGAGTTGAGAACAAGCCTGGACTACAGAGTGAGACTGTCACCAAAAAAAAAAAAAAAAAAAAAAAGTTACACAGAAATTTCCATGTGAGTCAGTAATTCCATTTCTGAGTTCAGACTCAAGAGAACTGAAAGCAAAGACTTTAAAAAGCCAGTCACAGGGGCTAGAGGAATGGTGACACAGTGGTTAAAGTGCTTGCCTTGTAAGTGCAAGGCCCTGAGTTCAATTCCTCAGCACCACATAATGCCTGAATCCCAACAACTTGGGAGTCCTAAGGATAGTCCTAAATCCAAGGCCAGACTGGGTTAAATAGTAAGTTCAGGACCATCCTGGGCCACAGAGTGAGACACTGTCTCAAAAAAAAGGGAGGCCTGTCACAGGATGGAGGAATGGCTCAGCGGTTAAAACCCTTGCACAAGCGCTAAGTTCGATTCCCCAGCACCACATAAACTAGGCGTGGTGGTGCACGCCTGTAATCCCAGCACTGGGGAGGCTGAGGCCGGAGGATTGCCGTGAGTCCAAGGTCAGCCTGGGCTCTGAAGTGAATTCAGGACCAGCCTGGACCACAGAGTGAGACCCCGTCTCAAAAGAAAAGAAAAGAAAAAAGAGGGAAAAAAAAGGGGGAGGCCTGTCACAGGATGGAGGAATGGCACAGTGGTTAAGAGAACTTGCCTAGAAAGTTCAAGACCCTGAGTTCAATTAAGAGGCACCACATAAAGCTGGGCATGGTGGTGCACACCTGTAATCCCAGCATTTAGGAGGCTGAGGCAGGATTACCATGAGTTCGAGGCTATCTTGGACTACATAAATAGTGCACTCAGGACCAGCCTGGACTACACAGCAAGACCCCATCTCACAATACAAAAAAAAAAAAAAACCACGAATATGTTCTTAAGATGGAGCAGTGTGAATGTACTGAAGGTCAAGGAACTGTACCTATAAAAGTGATAAAACTGGGGCTGGAGGAATGGCTCAGTGCTTAAAGCGCTTGCAAGCACTAAGTACCTGAGTTCATTTCCCGAGCATCACACAAACCGGGCATGGGCATGCACGGTCTGTAATGCCAGCACTCGGGAGGCTCAGACAGGAGGACTGCCCATGAGTCCAAGACCAACCTGGGCTCAATAGTAAGTTCAAGTCCAGGACCAGCCTGTGCTGCAGAGCAAGACCCCATCTCAAAAAAGAAACAAACAAAAAAGTGATTATAGATTAAACTGAGCCAGATCCAGGGGCACAGGCCTGTAATCCTAGCACTCTCACAGCCTAAGGCAAAAAGAACAAACCTTTGAGCCCAGCCTGGGCAATTCAGGGAGATCTGGTCCCAAATCAAAAAATAAAAGTGTGCTGGGGATGTAGCACAATGCAAAGGTCCTGGTTGAATCCCTAGTATGAAAAACAAATATATAGGGTGGGAGAAATAGTACAGAGGTAGGAGTATTTGCCTAGCAATCTCAAGGCTCTGGGTTCGATTCCCCAGCACAAGCTGGGTGTGGTGGTGTACTCCTGTAACCCTAGCACTGGGGAGGCTGAGGCAGGAAGACTGTGATATGTTCGAGGCCAATCTGTGCTATGTAGTGAGTTCAGAATCAGCCTGGACTGCAGAAAAAGAATCTATTTAAAAACATGAATAAGTAAGAAAGAAATAAAATAAAAAGAGGTGGGTAGGAAGGAGAAAGAAAAAAGGCCAAGCCAAGTGGCACAGGTTTGTAATCCCAATGCTCTGGGAGGAAAATTCAGGAGAATCACAAATTCATGCCCAGCCTAGGCCCTTCAGCAAAGCCAAACATAAACAAAGGCTGGGGATATAGCTTAATGTGAAGGCCTGCTGGGCTTGATACCCAGTACACATGTATGTACATACACACACACACACACACACACACACACACACATGACAATAACAGTTAAAAAAGATACCTAGAGAATAAGAAGCAGTTATGAAAACTTTCCTAATATGGCATAACCGAGTTCTCACCTAAATTCTTAAAGCCTAGGTAGAAAAGTGTGACCCTGGCACCAACTAGACAATATATAATCTGTAGGGAATGAATTATGTCCCAGAACACAGCACTGAAAAAAGTAGAAATAACAGCGGGTTAACCAAGGCTTCATCAGTGGTAAATCATTCTCTACTATCTTTGTTAATTTACAGCATCTGAGTAAAAAATACTCGGATTTTCCTGTCTCCACATCAATTTCATCCATCGCTAATAAGCTACTGCGGCCCTTGCAACTTCCATAGTAAGGAGAGACTCCCTCAGAGGTATAGAGCAGGGCAATAAACTCAACCTCTACTGAACAAAATACAAATCTAGGGTTTTACTTTGGTCTAGACAATAAACCAAAGGCTCATTCAAATTTCCATGCATAAATAATTACTTCCATATTTACTTTCTCATAATAATATTAAAAAAACTTTTTTCTGGAAACAAGATCTCACTATGTAGCCCAGGCTACTCTCCAACTCAAGATCCTTCTGCCTCCACCTGTGTGCTAGGATTACAGGTATATACTGCCATGCCTGGCTTAAATAATTTCTCTTAATTGGAAGAACATGTACCTAGTCAGAGCAACAAAAACCTCAGCTAGATGGGTGTGGTGACACAAACCTGTAATCCCAGTTACTTGAGAGGTTGGTGCAGGAGGATTCCAAGTTCCAAGCCAGCATGGATAATTTAAGAAGACTGTCTTAGGGGCTGGAGGAATGGCTCAGCAGTTAAAGCATTTACCTAGCAAGTGCTACCTCAAGTGCTAAGCACCTGAGTTCATTGCCCAGCACCACATAAGCCTTGGGTGATGGAGCATGCCTGTAATCCCAGCACTTGGGAGGCTGAGACAGGAAGACTGCTGTTAGTCCAAGGCCAGCCTGGGCTCCATAAGTGAGTTCACGACCAGCCCAGACTACTGAGCAAGACCTTATCTCAGTAGGGGAAGGAGGGGGAGGAAAATGGAGGAGGAGGAGGAGAGGGAGGGGACGAGAAGGAGGTGAAGGAGTGGGAGGAGGGGAAGAATGGGGGTGGAGGAGGAGAAGGAGGGGGAGGATGGAGAGAAGGAGGAGGGAGAGGACATCTCAAAATAAAAAGAACTGGAAATGCAGCAGTAGAAAGCTTACCTAGCATTATCTCTTTGCTTAAAAAAGAAAAAAAGAAACTAAAACAAATAAAACACCAAGCCCAGGGTCACAAGCCAGTAATCCCTGGGTTCTGGGATGAAGAGGCAGGAGGAGCCCAGGGACTACTGGCCTGTGACTCTAGGCTTGGTGTTAAGGGCCCAGCCTAAGCAATTTAGCTAGACTGTCTCAAAATCAAAAATAAAAAAAGGGCAGGGGAGTGGTACTGGAGGAACAGATCAGCGGTTGAAGTGCTTGCTTAACAAGTGCTGAGTACTGGAGTCGATTCCCCAGCACCACATAAACTGTGCATGGTGGCGCACACCTGTACTCTTAGCACTCAGGAGGCTGAGTCAGGAGAATTACTGTGAGTTCGAGGCCAGTCTGGGCTACGTAGTAAGCACAGAACCAGCCTGCACTATAGAGACCTGTCTCAAAAGGGGGCGGGGGCTGGGGCTATACAACTAGAATGCTTACCTAGCATGCACTAGACCCTGGGTTCAATCGCAGCACCACAAAAGGAAAAACAAAGCCTTATCTAATGTGATCGCCTGTACATTAAGCCCGAAATACGCTAAAACAACTCTCCAACATCACAAACAGAAGGATATATTCTCCTCTCTACTAATAAAAAGGCAAGGAACACTAGAATTTGCAAAATCTAAACAGAAAGTGGTCTGAATGGTCTAACAGAATTACATAAAAGAAAAAGACACCCCTGGACTCCAGAGTGAAAGTATTTCTTTATAAAGCTAAGCTTATTTAGCACAACTATCTACACAAACAAAATACTAAAATATAAAAGTGTTGATGAATTGTCAGTATTTTATTCAAAAGTTGACTAAGAAAGAAATCAGAGCCAGACGCATGGCTTAGTGGCAGTACAAGTGCTCAGCCTGTGCGGTAGGTTCAATCCATAGCATCAAAAAAGATCAAAAAATTAAAATCCCTACCTTTCATACACAGATTAGTTTTGTGATTAAAATGTAAATCCAACCCTTCCTGTTACAAATCTCAGCCTTACGAACAGCGGGAGCTTCCACAGTCTGCATAGCTAACTGGGTTTAAAGTCCTAAGGCACGGAAACAGCGGCCAAGTCTAGCAACATACCCACCACCCCATTGGTGCAAAGGAAGTCCCGCCCCGTACAGTCACAGTAACTGAACAACAAGGGAACTCTAGGAAAGGCTGTCCTCGTCACATTTTTAGTCCTTTACTGATTCTTTGCCCTTCCCCCACCGTCACCACCTCGAAAGTATGGTCACATCCTCCGCCGCACTCGACCGCGGAGTCTTCCATGAGAGGACCTGGAGCACTTCTTAATAATTACAGCCAAGAGAAGTGTAACTGTGACTGTGTTCCCACTATTCTAGTGGTACGATGCCATCCATGCGGCATGGAGCAAAACAGAGACAACAGCTCTGGCACCAGGCTCTCATGCTGGAAAAAACGCATGGCCCAGCCACAAGAGTTAAGTCCAGACACCTCCATAGCTCCCCGTCAGCACGGGCCCCACCCTCCCGCAGGGCGGGGCAGATCCAGGCGCCGCGAATCCCAGCCAGATCGGACAGCGGGTTTCCCGAGTGCCGCCTCAAGCTTAGGAGGCGGAAACCTGTGAGGGGCAAGGGGCGTGGCATCACCACGCTGGACAGCCCCTCGGGCCACAGAATGCCGAGCCACAGGCGGAGCGCAGACTTCACGCCCCCTCACTGCAGCACCCAGGAGACGCACGCTAGAGACCCCCTTTTTTTCCCCACACCCAGGAGTCAAGGAGCGGCGGCCGACCGAAGCCCCGCCCACCTGAAGGACGGGAGGTGGGGGTGTGCCGCAAACAGCCGTAAGAACGACCGCCCCGCCCCTTTCTCCACCATCGCACGCGCGCGCCGGCCCCGCCTCTGAGCGGCGGCGCAAGAGCCCGCCCCCTCCGCGCGCACCGGGACTACGCTCTCCTCCCCCTCCCGACGAGGAGCTGCCCCGCTCCGCCCCCCGCCCTGCACACATCCACACACCTCCCGCCCGTCCGCTCTACGGGAAGCCAAGGAGGTCAGCCCCCCCAAAATACACACCCTCGAGTCCGGCGTTACCCGCCAACCAGTCTGCCCCAGGAACCCGACCCAGCATGCTCTCACCGCAAAGCTCCTACAGCCGCTCAGCACTGCGTGTCCCTCTCGGCGTAAGCCTCACACTCAGCAGGGAGGGCCCAAGAGCAGCGCGGGGCACAGGCCCGCCGAAGCGAACTGCCAGTCTCCTCTTCGTTCAAGAAGCGGCCAGAGGCCCCGGTGCCCAGCCTGGGAAGGAGGGAGGGAGGGAGGGAGGGAAACTCCAAGGGGGAAGGGGAGGGGGGGAAGATGGAGAAACCGTCTCCGCCGCCTCTACCGCGGCGGCAGCTTCTCTGTTACCCGGGAAATCCCGCCCACTCCCCAGGCCCGCCCCGCCGAGGGAAGGCTCAATTTCGCTCGAGCACAGGGCGTACTACCCGTCCATCAAAGGCTTAGCCAATCACTGTGGCTCCGCTACCCACCTCCCGCCCCTTCCCTCTGCTGGGAGGGGAGGGGAGCCGCTCACCTTCTCCACGCCTCTATTGGCGGGGAGCGTCCCTAACTCAACCCCGCCTATTGGAGATGGATCGCTGAAGCCCACCCCCAAGCCTCAACACTATTGGAGGAAATAGAGAAGCTCTTCACGTCTGATTGGAGGACACCACATATCCCGCCCCGTACCGCCTCAGCCACAGGCCTAACAAATCGGCTCCCGCCTCCGCCGGTCTTTGCATTGGAAGGCTACCTCTGACTGTCCCACCACCCTAGGAAGGTAAGTAACCGATGTGGGATAAAATGTCCGTAAGTGAAACAGTCCCCTCCTGCCACACTGCTGGGCCAGGCCCCGCCCGAAGCAACTGATTGGACGTCTTGCTACCGGTAGGCACTTCCATTGGACACAGCTCCCGTCCAGGAAGGAGCCGATTCCGCCCTGCGCGAGAAGGCTGAACCTCAGCAGTCCTTTTGTGGAATGTTTACACTAGAGACTCAAGCTCAGAGTTCCAAGGCCCGGGACTGGACGTGGTGCGGAGCTCAGCTGCCGAGACCCGCGACCCTGCGATCTGAAGGAGGAAGGAGGTAGCTTCACCACCCTGGAGGACTCACTAAGCAAAACAATGAAAGGGAACCTCATCCTTCCCATCCAATCATCCTTAAATTTATGCACGCCGCCTTTTTGTAAACACAAATATCTGAAGCTCGTTCCAGTTCGCAGAGTACAAAACTAACTTCGGGGGTTGCAAGCACGGCGCTGTCTACACACTGTTACCTCCGAGACTCCCCAAACCCGACTATACAGTCTTAAGAGGGCGGAGATAACGAAAAGGGCGGCACCTAAAAGCCACCGCCCTGGCAAGCCTCCGGAAGGCCGAGTGAGACGAAATGTATTCGCGCTCTCCCAAGTAGATCTCAAGCACCCTAAGAGACAGGGAAAGACCAAAATAGCGCATGGCTTAAATTTGTAGAAAGGATAAAAATTCCAGAGTTAGGGGCAAAAGATAAGAGCGGCGGCTTTTCCCGGGTGAGAGGCTGTAGTTTAATCTACTGGAAAAGTTCAAAGAACACGACTAAGGTCCCGAGCCAAACTGGACACCACATTGAGACCTGGTTAAGATAAAATAAAAATTTAAGCCTGTTCCCGGCATATCTTGGTCAAAGTATGTTTGCGGCATTCCGTAGGCCCTGTACGTGTAGGTAATAATGCCGCGAACACGCTGTTCGCAGTTCTATTTGCTTTTATTCGCCGAGTGGTGTGTTTGCCCGACGCTGGTCTTCCTTTGGGTGGCGCTGTCGCGGAGCCAGGATAGGGGGCGGGACTAGACTTCCCGCTCTCTCCATCGAAAAAGATACTCCGCCCCACCCAGTCGAGCACGTCGCTCTGAGAGCACGGGAAGCTCGTCCTGGGTCGCACACGGTCCTCCCAACAGATTCTCGCGGAGGTGGCCAGAAAGCGATTGCTGGCAACAGGTCAGCCTGACTCCAAGGATGGCTTCTAGCCGCTGGGCCACGACAGCGAGTTGTGAACTCTACGAGTGGCCGACAGGTGGGAGCAGCCTCACCGGTAACCGAGCCAAGCCCTTCCCCTGGGCCAGAGCTCTAAAAATAAATCAGACCGACGAAAGCGACCCCCGGGCCAAACAGCTTGAAGGTTACTTGAAAGCCGCATCTAGCCGACC
The DNA here is from genome assembly GCA_004027205.1 of Ctenodactylus gundi. Classification (NCBI taxonomy): domain Eukaryota; kingdom Metazoa; phylum Chordata; class Mammalia; order Rodentia; family Ctenodactylidae; genus Ctenodactylus; species Ctenodactylus gundi. The sequence continues at coordinate 131,396 of PVKB01003784.1, forward strand.
TGGCCGAAGGTAGCCGTAACTTTGGGCCGCTTTCCTCCCCTGTACAGCGTACCACACGACACTCTCACCCGAACAGAACCACTCCGAACCCAAGTCAGAATTAGGCCGTCCCGACTGCAAAGGACGCGCTGCCCTTGAGTTTACTTAAGGCTCCAACCCTAGGTTGTCGGAGGCTTAGACACGGCCAGCCAAGGACAGCGGCTTGCTTGCCCAGGGCGGAAGACACGGGGCCAGGGTCCGCAGGGTTCTCAAGCTTAAGCTCTGGGAAGTCAAGGAGCGCACACACAGAGAAACGGCTTTAGTACTTGGCCCAGGTCCGAGATCTCATCTTCTCAAAGCTTCCAGAACCCTCAGAGTTACGCCCTCCAAATTCACTCCACACCATAATCCTCTAGCTTCCCCTAGAAGTCTACAAAATTTTGCGCCTCGGAGGAATCTTTGTGTAGTGCCTCGGTGCTCCCCGCCCCCCTCGCCAAGGGCGCCTAGCCGGAGACTTCCGGGCGGGAGGGCAGTTCGAAGGATCTGGGCGGGCCTCACACATGTGTGCAGCGCGCTCCACAGCCAAAAGAGGGGGCGGGGAGCCGGGGCGGCCTTCCCCACCTCCGGCTAGCTCCGCCGACGAAGGCGGGCCGATCAGCTCCGCCAATCAGGGGTCGGGGCGGGACCTAGAGCCTCACGTAAGCCTCAGGAATCCTCCCTCCGCCCTTCACCGAAAAAAAATCCTAGCAACTTAAACTCCAGCCCGGCCTCCCAATAGGCGGAGCGCTTGAGAATAACATCCAATCCCTATCAGAGAAAGGAAAAAGGGAGTCTCGCCCAGCCAGTGGAAGACAAGAGAAGGCGGAGCCTCTGGAGGAGCCCGAGGTGGGTGGAAAAGAGGAAACGGCCCCGCCCCTCGGGTCCCCTCCAGGCCGGTTGCACAAGCTACCGGCAGAGTAGATAGTAAACAGTCTGGGCCGAAGTGTGGAGGTAGGGGGAGTCCTGCACTCTGAGGACCTCGCCCCAGTGTCTCCTCCGTCCGCGCCGCAGGCCGGCGCCCCGCCTCCCCACCCGCCCGCGGCCGCCATCCCGGCTGACAGGCGCGCCCCCGTGCCCCTCCCCGCCCGCTGATGCATTTCCTTTTCCCGATTCCGAGCGTGGAGACTGTTTTCCCAGTTTCCGACCTTCACTGCTCCTTTCTGGCCACCCCCTCGTGGGCACGCAAAAACACTCGCGCCCCCGTTCGGTCCGCGGCCCAGCAGGCCGGCAGCGGCACCTCGCGGGAACGGGGAGCCCGGCAGCCGCGCGGTCGGGGGAGGGGAGAAGGGAACAGTCGCCGCCGCCTTAGGGTGGGCGGGGAAGGAGGCAGCTCCATGTTTGCAGGGGATCAGCTGTGGCCGCGAGTCGAATCCTCCGAGTTGCGGGAGGCTTTCCACACCCCTGGCCCAAGCTCCGCGCCGGCCCGCGGCCTGGCGGGAGCTGGTACGAATGCTGGCTTGGCTGCCACGGCCGAGGAGTTCGGAGAATCCGAAGCCGCTCGTGAGGCCAGTAGCGGGGGGGCTGTAGGATCTTGCCGGAGCCTCTCCCCGCCACTCCACCACCCCGGGGGTTCCTTATTAAGTCCGGCGTTGCCCCCGCCCCCAGAGTCCTTAACAACCGTGGGCCCAGGGCGCCCGCGCCTCTGAGGCGCGCTCACCGCTCCCTCCGACAAGTTTGCCGGCAGAGACAAAACCCTCCGGGCGGCTGCAGCCCTCGCCGGCATGGCTAGCACGAAAAGCTGCAGACCGCTGCTCGCCTGCTAACTCCAGCTCCCGACCAACTCCGGGCGCCGCGGAGTGGGCCTCGGCTGGTCGGCTCGGGCCACCGCCCCCTGCCGAGCCCGCACGCCGCAGCCCGGGCCCGGCTCCAGTCGGAGTGCGGAATCCCTCCTTCTTCTTTACAGTATATTTTAGGGGGGAAAGCGGGGTATAAGACGATCAGAGGATCTCCTGGCGGCCCAATACCCAGTGAGCCGCCGAAACCTACCCACTGCTCGGTGAAATAAACTAGGCGATGCAGCCGGCGCAAGGGCGACCCCGGGCCGGGCCGACCCCCTCCCCAAGACTCCCGCCGGGCTTGGAAACACACACTGGCGAGCGGGCGGCGCCAAGAGCTCTCCTTCCTGGCCTGCCCCTTGCCTACCTCGGCCGCGGGACTTTGAGCCTCCCACTAGCCCGGTCCCCGGGTTCAAGGCGCCACACTGAGCCTAGCCAGCCGCAACCAGCGGCTGGCGAACTAGCCCCCCAAACAACCGACGTTGGGGGGACCAAATTAAAAGCAGCTGTTTAACATACCTTCCGAGCCAGGCGAGGAGTCCTGAATGGGGGGAACGCCCCCCATGGGCGATTGGCTCCCCGGCTCTCACGTCAGTCACCCTGGCCCCGCCTCCCCCCCTCATCCCGCCTCTTCCCCTTCATTGAACACCCCCTCCCTCCAAAAAAATAAAAATAAATAAATTAAGCTAGCTGCGAGTGGGAAGTGCATCCTTGGTAGAAGGCCCTGTAGCTCCCGCGCCGCCGCCTCGAGTTGCTCCGAGGGCCGAGGGCTGGCTGGAAGGAGACTCAAGAGACCCGCAGTGTGAAAGCTGAGGTGCTGGCAGGCGATCGGGCCTCAATTTCCTTCACACACGACCGACCCATATGGAGCTGGGTAGGCAGCGGGTAGGGGTGGCGCGCTAGCGACTGACTGGAATGTCCAGACTCCTGTAGTTCTGTGACATAACCGTGTCCGGCCCACACTGTGGGGCGCCTCATCATGAAACGTGCTATCGGGAAACCTTGCGTCCGGGGCAACAGGCATTTGTCTGAGCACCTACAGTGGAAGACGCGGACGTTCTCACTGTGCCTGCTGCTTGATGCAGATTCATGAGATGCTGAAGTGCTCACTCTACCTCCCAAGGTCCAACAGACAGATCCTGTAGGAGCTGAGGCCAGGTGGGAATGTATAAACAGACACCCAGAGGTGCTAAGAGGGGAGATTCATTCTGGATGGAGGAAAAGTGGGGAAAGTTTCATGGAGGAAGTGGCATCCAAGGACTGAAAGATTTATTGAGGGGTCCGAGGGAGTAGCTCAGGGGCGAGAGGGCTGGCCTAAGTCTGCAGAAGGCCCTGGGTTCGACTGCCCAGCACCACATACCGATTAGCTGGTGCCCACCTGTAATTCCAGCACTGTTGCTTGCATTTGAGGCCAGCATAGTCTACATATTGAGTTCAGGACCAACCTGGACTACAGAGTAAGACTGCCTCAAATAAATAAATAAGCAAAGAGGACCACAGGGAAGGCACAGACACTGTTACAAAAGTGGGTTTGCTGAGACAGGAGGACTCCAAGTTTGACTTAGTGGGCAAGTAGTGGCAGGCTGGGAATGTAGACCAAAGTGAAGGCCCTGGGCTCCATCCCAAGTAGGTTTGGAAGCCAGGCTTACTGGTCCAGGCCTCTAATCCCTGCAATCTAGGAAGCTGAGGCGGGAGGATCCCAAATTCCAGCCCAGACCTGACTCCAAATCAAAAGTGAAAATTTGTCTGGGGATGTTGCTCAATGTATAGGCCCTGGTTTGGATCTGCAGTGCCATAATACTAAATGAGTTTGTAGACTCCAAAGGTACCTTTTGTGGAGGAATAGGTTGGAGAACCAAGAGAAGGCATCTCTTTGCCCTCCCAGCTATCCAATCTAAAAAGCATTTCCACTTTCAGCAACCTTCAAGTCAAATCTGACTGGGATCATTCTCTGCACTGTTTGTTGTGTAGCACTTCAAAGAAGAGGAGTTTGTGGATTCATGGACCACCCCGCATGTCTGTTCACAAAGCTGACCTGAGTCTAGAGTCAGGCCTGATGGTACATCCTGAGAGACTAAGAATTCCAAGTTTGAACCCAGCTTGGGCATCTTAGCAAGACCCTGTCTCAAAATGAAAACTAAACAATGGACTATATAGATGTGGCTCAGTGTGGGGGAGAAAAAAAAAAGCTGAGCCTAGAGCTTGGGCACATATTCCATAAGCAAGAAGCCTTTTTCTTTCTTTCTCTTTTTTCTTTCTTTCTTTCTTTCTTTCTTTCTTTTTTTTTTTTTTTTTTGAGGCAAGGTCTTGCACTGTAGTTCAGGCTGGTCCTAGACTCCCTGTGTTGCCCAAGCTGACCTCAAAGTCACAGAAGTCCTCCTACTTCAGTCTCCTGAGTGCTGGGATTACAGGCATGGGCCACCTTTATGTGGTGTAGAGGCTAACCTTTGTGTGGTGCAGAGGATTCAAATCTAGGACCTTGCACATAGTAAACAAGTGCTTTAACCACTGAGCTACACCCCTACCTCAAGACTTCAAAGCACTTGCCCAGCAAGCATGAGGCTCTGGGATCAATTCCGCAGCACCACATAAACTGGGCGTAGTGGCACACACCTATAATCCCAGCAATCAAAAGGCTGAGGCAGAAGGATTGCTATGAGCCTGAGGCCACTTTGGGCTAGATAATGAGCTCAGGACCAGCCTGGACTACAGAGTGAGACCCTGCCTCAAAAAAAAAAAAAAAAAAGAAGAAGAAAAAAAAACTTTCCTGATGCACTGAAGGAAGCTAGTGAAGATATAAGACAGGATTGTGGGCTGGAGGAATGGCTCAGCGGTTAAAGCGCTCGCCTAGCAAGCCTGAAGTACCCTAGTTTGATTCCCCAGCACCACATAAACTGGGCGTGGTGGCGCACACCTGTAATCCCAGCACTCGGGAGGCCGAGACAGCAGGATTGCCATGAGTCCAAGGCCAGCCTGGACTCCGAAATGAGTACAAGACCACCCTGGACCACAGAGTGAGACCCTGTCTCAAAAAAAAGACAGGATTGTGCAATATGAGAAACACAAAATATAAATACATAAAAGAGTAAAATTGCTGGTAGCAAACAGGGAAACAGGGAAATAAATATTGTGGAGAGGGAAAGAGAACATGGGGGAGAGGAGAGGATACATAGAGGTAAGGGAAGTAAAAATGATGTGATATTGGGTACACATCAACTCAAGTTAAATGTAATTATTATGTATAGAAAATATATACTAATAGGGGTTGGGGGTGTATCTCATTGGTTAGAGTGCCTGCCTAGCAAGCACAAGGTCCTGGGTTTGATTTCTGAGCACTGCATAAACCGGGCGTGGTGTCAAATGCCTGTAATCCCAGCACTCGGGAGGCTGAGGCAGGAAAACTGCCTTAAGTCCAAGGCTAGTCTGGGCTACATAGTTCAGGACCAGCCTGCATTACAGAGAGAGACCCTGTCTTCAAAATAAAATTGTAAAAAAATATATACTACTAAAAACAATTGTTCTGGGGAGAAAGGATGGAGTATGAAGATTTCGACCAGCCTTGAAGGCCTGTGGGCAGGATGGGCATTTGCTGACAGACTGTCCCAGTAATTCCATGTAATGAGGACTTTACCAGAACAGTAACTGTAGATAAGACTAAAAATAGGAGTCATTTTTCAGAAAGGCCAAAGGGAAATGGGTGACCAGTGTATATAGTAGAGGTAAAGAAGTCCCCAGTGGCCTTCTGCAGAAAGAGATGGAAGACGGTTCTACATTTAGCATGCTCAGTAACTGGTAATCAAGTCAATCAAGTCCCTTCATCCCTCTGGGCCAATCAAGTCCCTTCAACCCTCTGAGGGTTGCTCAGGAAGCTGAGACAAGATTATAAATTCAAGACCAGCTTGGGCAACTTAGTGAGACCCTGTCTCAAATATAATTTTTAAAATGACTAGGGAAACAGCTCAGAGGCACCGTGCTTGCCTAGAATGAACAAGATCCTAGGCTCAATACTCAGTACTGACCCCCAAAAAGCGATGGTGTAAACTGGAGAAAGTGTGGCTCTATTCTTTTTTTTTTTTTTTTTCACTACAGAGGAGGGCTGGTGGGAAAAAGTGCTGATTTGGAAAGAGCAGTGGGTCATCTCAGCTTGAGTGCTGGGACTAAAATGTGTGGTATCTTTGTGGATGGAATCACTGAGGGAAAGTGAGAAGGAATGTTCAGGAGCTGAAGACTGAGGTCAGAGGCAGGCCAGCCAGGGTCAAAGATGAAGGTTCATCCTGCCTGAGGAAAAGCTAAGTTTTCCTTTATCAGACCAGAGTTCAGCAGGTAAGTGTGGTCGCACAGGCCTATTATCCTAAACATTCTAGGAAGCTAAGGCAGGATTTGAAAGTATGAGTCCTGCCTGTGCAACTTAGCAAGACACTGTCTCTTAAAATAAAAAATACAGCTCAGTGGTTTAAGCACTTGCCTAGCATGCACAAGGCCCTGAGTTTGAATACACAGCATCACATAAGATTAGCTGGGCTTAGTGGTGCATGCCTGTAATCCCAGCACTTAGGCTGAGGCAGGAGGATTGCTATGAGTTTGAGGCCAGATAGTGAGTCTAGGACCAACCTGGACTACAGAGCAAGACCCTGTCTCTAAGTAAATATATAAAGGGTTCTGAGTATAGATCAGAATGAAGGCACTAGCCAATATTTCCACTCCAAAATTTATAAATAAATAACACCAGAGTTCCTCTGCTACCTGGGCCCCATCTCAGATTGCTACTCTGCCTTCCCAGGAGCTCTGCCCTACCTGAAGGGATAACAGTATGGCGTTAATGAGACAAGAGCACCAGGGCAGAGCACCTGGTTCCATTCACTCCTTTATCTATGGATCGGCCTCCCTCCCCGCTGTGCAACAGGGTAACTTAGCAATCCTTACCCTGTTACAGGGACCAAATGGGACAATAAAATGTGTTCCAGGGCTGCTGGTGTATCTCAGTGCTTAGCACATGCCTAGCAGCAGAAAACTCTCAGTTCAGTTCCCCAGAACCATGAAAGCAGGCATCCAGCATCGGTGGCACACGCCTGTAACCCTAGTAACTTAGGAGGCCAAGGCATGGGGATTGCAGTGTGTTCAAGGCCAGCCTGGGATACATAGTGAGTTCAGGACCTGCTTAGACTAAAGAGAAAGATCCTGTATCCAAAAAAGAGTGTTCTATTGCATAATAAATATTTGTTGTTTCAGTGCTTGGATGGACCCCAAGAGCTTGCACATGCTAAGCCAGCGCTCTGCACTGAGCTACATCCACAGCCCTGGTTCTGGGCTGCTGTGGAGGCCAGAGCCCCAAGCATTTGACTATAGCTCTTGCCAGCTAGTGGTGTGCTGCAGACGAAGTCACTTATGGAGGATTTGCAACCCGAAAAGTTACTAGACTCAGAGAACTACTTTCTTGACACCAACCACCCCACCTCCGAAACTGAGCACCTCAAGGACAGGCATGGTGTGCAGCAACTCACCTCCGGTGCAGTCAGGCTCAGGAGGCCCCTTGGTTGTTTCTGACTATACACTTAACAACTGTACAGCACACCAGCCAAAGATGCTGGGAAAGTGACTATTTGTCGATCTTGCCCCTCTGACCACACTCAGGATCACATCTGTCCTTCTTTCTTCCCCACTAAAGAGAACAAAACTGAGTGTGCCCAGGTGAGGGCCCTCCTTGGGAGAACAGCATTGGGAAAGGCCAGGTTCTGATTGCCAGGAGGCCTTTTTGATGGGAGAAATTTCCCACTGGTTTTATGAATTAGGAATATCTGAAATGCTGAGCAGTACAGTGACTTGTCCATGTAAGCAGCCAAGGCAGGTCTGTTTGGGCCAAATCCTGAGTTTTTCCACTGCCCTATATACTGTTTCTGTTCACTCAGGCTTGTGATCTACACTGGAGCCTTAAGAAAACATCTGCCTGTTGGTCCCTACTCCTCACTTTCCTAATTCCAGAAGCAATTTGTCTCCAGGTAGTTCCAGAAAATTATCTTCAAAGAAACAAGATCTGTCTTCTAACCACATATACCAGGGTCTCAACCCCCAACACATATACTCAAAACTACCACACCGTCTCTGTCATGGGCATCACACATGAACTTTTTCATTCACAAAAAGAATTCGTTCACAGTTCTTTAGGGGACTTGTAATAGATGGTGATTAAGATATTCAGGAGACTGGGCCTAGTGGCACAGGGCTGTAATACCAGCATTTCTGGGAGGCTGAGGCATATGGATCACAATTTTGGCCCAGCATGGGAAACTTACAGACTTGGCAAGATTGTATCTAAAGATTAAAAAAAAAAAAAAGCTGGATATAATGCTCAGTGTAAATGCCCTAGGTTTAATCCCTAGTATCACAAGAAAAAAAGTGCCAAGAGTCTTAACACATGCTTATAATTCTACTCACTTAGAAGGCTGTAGCAGGAGGTTAGCAAGTTCAAAGCCAGTCTGGACAACCTGGTCTCAAAATGAAAACAACAAAGGGCCCAGGGCTGCAGCTCACTCGGTGCTAGAGTGTGCTTACCCAGCTCTAGCTTGTGTGAGGCCTTAGGTTCAATCTCCCAATGTGGGAAGGGAACAGGACACTTCACATATTCACGGCCTGTACTTTAGTGACTGCCAAAAAGGTATCTGTGCCAAGGCCCAGCTGACAGAACCTCTGACAGCTGTGGAAGACAACCACTGCCAACTCAGAATTACCTGGGAGTGGAGTCAGGTTAGCCTTCATCCCACCTCAAAGCTTCACCCAGATTCTTCACCAGGAGATAACCTCAGCTGTCGGTCTGAATCCTAGTTTATCTATTTTGTAGCTGAATGACTTGTACAAATCATTTGCACTTCCTTATCAAAAAAGAATTATGAATACGAGTTGGCTGTTGTGAGACTTAAGGTGAAATGCGTCTAGCTTCGGGAGTCCTCAGACCTTTTCCTTCCGACAGCCACATGCTCTTCCTGCCACTCAGACACTAAGTCCCTGGAGTTGCAGTCAGAGCAGTCAGCCCTGGAGCAGGACTGAAGGACCACACCATGAACAAGCTCCATCGCATTGATAACCAGCTGGCCTACATTGTATACGCAGCCTTATTGCTGATTTTTGCGTAGCTTTGGAAGCTTACAGGGTTTTTGTTTTGTTTTTATTCAAGATCTTTATTTTTTTATTTACATATCACATCCCTTTCCCCTTCCCGCCCCCTCAAACTCCCCACAACCCCTTTTTTCTCTCCACAGTCTATCTTCTTACTTTGGATGTCCAGGATTTTTCAGTAGCTTTAGGGACTGCTGGCACTCACGGCCTTGAATGTCTTCTCACTGAACATTAGTTTGCTCATCTGGGACACTATGCCTTAATCAGGTTGACATAGTAAAAACACATTCCTTGGTTTACCTGGACATTTTCAGTGTTTTTCTTTTGTATACTTGTTTAGGGGCTTATTTTTAAGTCACCAGGTTCCTTTGTTCAAATAAAATCTTATTCAGAAGGCCTAGAATGTAAAATATCAAAGCGGACCTTGTTTTAGCTGAAGTGAGAATGGCCTGAGTGCTGCCGAGTCAAGATTTCTAGTGAGCCCATATCTCTGAATACTGCTCATTCCAGCCACCACTACCCCTCAGCAACCTGTGACAATGCATCCTGACCTCCGTCTCAGTGTCCTCTGTCTGTTGGTCGACATTCTTCAGGGGGTCTCTTCCCCCTCCGCCTCCTCAACGCTGCTGCCTCCACAGGTCTAGCTGCCTCACCTTGCCACAACCTCACCTCTGTCCAAGGTTTTATTTAAGCTAAGTTCCTACTTGACATTTTTGGTTTATTAAGTGCCCTGAGCATCAGACTCCACAATTCTGGCTGCCGGCCACCGGAAAGGTGTTCATCACAAGTCAAGGAAGAAAGCAAGGTGTAGTGGCACATGCCTATAATCCCAAATCACTCGGGAGATTGAGGCAGGAGAGTCAGGAGCCAGGAGAGTTCGGGGGTTCCAAGACCAGCCTGCACAAGGAAGCAAGAGACCCCACAGGACGAAGTGGTTGAGGTGGTGCCACCGCACATCCAGCCAGTCTTCAGATATAAAGACAAACTTCAGAGTATCTCAGAAAAGTAGCAAGATTTCAATGTGGGGGTAAAGGAGCCTGCGGTGAGGAAGGAAGGGGAGGCAGGACTTCTGGTGACTGTTTTTTTATATCACCCGGTATTGCTTCCCTAGAGGTACTGACACATATGAAAAGGGACCACCGCTCCCACCTCTTATGCAGCCACTCCAGCTATGTTCAAGAGGGACTCAGACTGAAAAATGTGGATCTTTAACACTGCAGCAAGCCAGATTTAGCTACAGGGGGAAGGGTAATTACGATAACTACGGTGAAAGAATGGCAGTTGATGAGACAGGTTTTGGAGTGTAGATTTCTGTTTGTAGAAAGGACCTCAGGCTTCTCTGTGATCAATTAAGAGAAGTACAGTCCGAAACACTTGGTCTTCACAAGCATTATGAGAGTAACTATGGGGTAGTACCACCCAATAGCAACTCTGGGTCAGGTTGGTGTGCGTTTATACTCCTGCCCTTGGTAAGCTAAGAGAGGTCCACTGGCAGTGACCAAGGCCTGAGACAAATCAAAAACCTACTTGGGAGCTTAACTCTCTCAGACACCCTGTCTGCCCCAGAAGGAGCAACAGACACACCTTAAAGGCTTATTGTCTTAGTTTTACAGGGAGTACTGTGTCTACTTCCCATCCAAGTTGGGAAAGAACTGAGGGGACATAAGGAAGTAACAAAAGCTTAAAATTAGAGACTGAAAACAAACTAAAACTGCAGAGTGCAAGTGGGATCTGACCCAAAAGGGAGGGCCTGACAGTTCCTGAGTGTTGGTATTGTACCAATAAGAAACACATTTGTACAATCAGATATGAACATCTGGTACCGCTCCTTTTACAAAGGGAAGCTAGAACGTGGATGGAGTGGTTGAGCTTTAAAACCACCAGAAAGCTGTCATTCTAGAAAAGCTTTACCACATGGTCAATGCACCTCAGCCCCCTTCCTTCCATGTCTCTAGTTCATGACAGTTTTTGTATGTGTGTCCGTTCCCTACAGATGAGAAAGCATCCCTTTGTGAGCAGGAGCCATGGGAAGGCTGTGATGCCAACGGCCCAGTCCCTACCAAAAACACTGTACTCTGTCATTTTCCTATGTATTGTCACATGGAGACAGGTGACACCTGTGACACCCTCCTAGGCTGAAGATGCTAGGATCCCTTCACCTGAGTTCTTTCCTAGGTGACAGAGAGGAGCAGGATGAAGGGAGCAACATGGAAAGAGAGATGACAGTGGGATTACCACTTGCGCTGGAAGAGTTAAAATGTGGGAATGTCAGAGTATGTCAAGCAAAAACACAGCAAACAGAAGCAAGAGCTGCGTCAGCCCACAGGATTTGCTTCTTTCCCCTGAGCTGTTGCCTCCTTTGCTCACCAAGTCTCCTGTGAAGAACCCCAACTTATGAACAGACTCAGGGCTCCGCCGTCTCTTCCTATGCCTCCTTTAATGTCACTCCCTTTCAGTAGGTTCACTTAGGCAGCCATGTGTAGCAGCATGTGCCTGTAGTCCTAGCAACACCAGAAACTGAGACAAGATGAGTACTTGAGCCTGAGTTTGAGGCTAACCTGGGCAACATCCATACAGTGTCTTAAAAAAAAAAAGCAAGCATATCATAGCATAGGAAGAGGGAACTACTGAACCTTTTTCTCTCATGATTTCACTGAAGATCTAGGAAACATCAACTGGCTAACTTTCCAGATTCAAAGACGTCTTGTCACTCACTCCACCAGGGTGGGTGCAGGAATGTGCAATGAGGATCTTGGGCAGGACTCTGAATTTATACCGTCCGTCTCCAAAAAAATAAATAAATAAATAAATAAAAAAGAAAGAAAAGAAAGAAAGAAAGAAAGAAAGAAAGAAAGAAAAATTTGCAGGGCAACTGGGTTCAGCCTCTTCAAACAAGTTAATTTTGTGTTAGCTCCTCCAGGCCTTTTGTCACTAATCCTGTTTCCTACATATTCTACCAACTCTACATATCCCCTTGATGTCTTGGGTGAAAAAACAAAACAAAACTACAACAAAAAAACGGTGAGGGGAGTTTTATTTTGAGATAGTGTCTCATTCTGCAGTTCAGGCTAGTCCTGAACTCACTATGAAACCAAGGCTGACCTCAAGCACAGAGCAATCCTCCTGCCTCAGCCTCTCAAGTGCTAGGACTATAGGTGTGCTATACCAATGCCTGGCTTATGTGGTCCCAGGGAATCAAACCCAGGGCCTTATGCTTGCTAGACAAGAGCTCTAACTGCTGAGCTATGCTCCTAGTCCCAGTCTGTTTACTTTTTGTGCTTCCTTGCCTCCATAAAAACGGAGGCTCATTCAGGGTGAAGACTGTTTTAACCTACTCCACACTTCAGCTCTTGAAAGGAAATCAAGAAAAATTTGTTGGGAGATCAAGACATGGTCCTTATAGAGTAATCTAGTAAACGAGCAGGGTACTTAGGAGCCCAGGTTTGTAAGGGTAACTTTCCTATGTCCAATTTTGTTATTTTTCCCCTTTCTTGTGTGTGTGTGTATCTGTCTGTCACTGGAAATAGAGCTAGAGCCTTCACAATGAGCTATTTTTAATTTTTATTTATGTTTGAGGCAGTATGTCCTGTTGTAGTCCAGGCCGATCCTGAACTCACTATGTACCCAGGCAGATCCTGAATTCACAGCAACCCTCCTGTCTCCGCCTCCCCAGTGCTAGAATTAGAGGTGTGCACCACTATGCCTGGCTAATCCTTATGTGGTGCTAAGGAACTGAACCAGGGCCCTTCACATACGAGGCAGGTTCTTTAACCGCTGAGTTATACTCCAGCCCTTTATTATTTTGAGACAGGGTCTCAGTGAGTTGCTAAGTTGCCCAGGTTGAGCACGAGGCTTGTAATTCTCCTGCCTCAGATTCTCAGAGTGCTAGGATTAAAAATGCCTGTGCACCAGCCTGGCTACATTTTTTGTCCCTTCTGTCAATACCCAACCAAAAAAGATAGTTGAGGGTGAGTAATAACAAGAAGAACCCTGAACAGTGCCTGGAATAAAGTAGGCATCTAGTACATGTTAGCTGCTATTACAATAGTCCAGAACATCCCAGTATTTGCACAATCTCCAGGCCAGAACTGCCGCAACTGGACAGGCTGTCACAGCCAACAAGCTAACTGGATTGGTATGTTCTCCTATAGGGCAGAGAGACATAAACGACTCAAGATTTTCCCACGAAGACCAGAGTAAGCATTTTCATGGAGTTTCTCTGGGAGACTGACCCCATTCTGGTGTTCTGTAGGCCAGTGGACCACATACTAGGAGATCCCATCAGGAAACAACAGTCACCAACTATGTAACTCTTCTAGTTTAAGGAGCACTGGCTATAAACTATATAGAGCTTAAAATGTGCTTGTACTCTAAGATGAGAGAAAAGGAAAAAAAAAAAAAAAAAGCCCCAAAACTCTGGACTCCCAACAACACAACACTATTACATGGCTGATGCAGTGAAGAATCCAAAGGCTAAGCAACTCAGTTCCACTCCTACAGCAAATTACTGTATCTTATGGACCTATCTTCCTCACCTACACAGAAATGCGAGGTGGGGGGCTGAAGAAGAGAGAGAAGACAATATTTCTCTGGAGTGCCATAAGGTCTCAATGACATGATGCACCCAGCACTGAGCCTGGCACATAGGAAGCACTCAAGCAGCACTACTACCTTTGTCCAAAGCTAGGCCCCAAGCCTACAGACAAGGTGGATGCTTCTTGGAATTAAGATTCAGCCAGGCATGGTGGCATATAATGATACTCCCAGCACTCTGGGAGACTAAGACAGGCAGATCTCAAGTCCGAGACCAACATGGCAACTTAGAAACCCTGTCTCAAAATAAACGTAAGAAATGTAAAAAGGACTGGAGATGTAACTCACTGTGAAGGCCCTGGGTTCAATCCTTAGTACCACAAACAGAAAACAAACAACTCCCTGCAAAGTCTCAGATACTGAAGCACGGGTGCCTCCTTTCCTCTGCATGTGCCCCTGAAGCTCCTGGACCCCTCCTCACCTTCTAAGCCGCAAACTGCTGAATTGATGAAACTAAAAGGCTTTGATCATGTTGGTATATTTATACGTAAATACAAAATTGTATCACTGTGAGATATTGAATATGAACATTACAATTATTACTGAATCTGACTCAGTCCATTGATGTTAAATACAAAATGAAATGATTGTAAAAAATAAGAATATACACATTCAAACAGCTTATTACAGTATAAAATTATTGAGGTCTGATCAGCTGCCAACCTCATCTTCTATTACAGGGGAAGAGTATTCAAGGGTTCAGGGATTTTCTTGGGAATGTGGAACATTGAGGAGTCTTAATTCTGTCTCTGGGTGGGCTGAGAACAGGCAGGGACAGGCTGGGTGGATGGGGGACAAACAGGAGAACACCTCACTGGGGGATGGGCGGTTAAGGTTTTTATTGGCACAGAACCACCCAATTTAGGCTCTAGGGTCTGGCAGACTAGCAGACAGAAGGAGATGCGCTTCTCAGCAGACAAGGCCAAGATGCATGAGGAAAGAAAACATCCAGCAAAATAAAAAATAAAAACATAACAGGAGTGTCAGCTTGTCGTTTTAGGGAGGAATTCTCATACTAGGTTCCTCTCTCGCTTACCTGGCCTCTTTCCTAAGACTTCGTACCGATTGCTTTTGCTCTGGCTGCCAACTGAGTTCATCTCCTCTACCCTGGGTCCTCCAACCCTAGGGTAGTGAGAGGAAAACACAGGGTCTGGAATCACAGTGGAGGTCTGTTCCCAAAATCAACAAAGTAAACAGGGAGACTGTTAGTAAGGGCAATCCAGGCTGATTTATACCAGCATCACCACAAGCCAGCATTGCTGGCTCCAGTGAACAGAATCCAGAGGAAAAGGTATCACTTAAAGATCCAGGACTGTGGAAGGAGGATGGGGAGGTGTGCGTGTTCTACCATTCTGCTGGCTGACAACAGATACCATGATCCCCACCCAGCTAGTCCAGAATAAAGAGGAAAGTTCAGGAAGCAAGGACTCCTAAACTACAACATGGAGCCCAGAAACTTGCAGAGAGTATCTGTGTGTATATGCATTTATAGAATATGATCATATTGTCACATACAATATATATTATATACACACGCACATATGGACCCATACAGATAAATGCACATATGCACACGCACGCATACACGCACACAAAACACAGAAAAAAAAGACTGAAATATCTGTCCTAGGTATAAACGTGCTTGGCACTCAGGACAATCTCTAGAATATGTAACTTGGTCAAGCTCTCTGGGAGGAAGGTGAACACTCCCTGAACCTCCCCACTGAAGCCTAGCAAAGGGAAGGAGTGGTACAGAAAAGACCCCCAGAAGAATGGCACTGGGAGAGGGGAGAGAGGCTCCTTCCCCACTTACCTCAGGGCCCCTGGCAAGTATCAATAGCCACAATTTGGTTTTAATAAGGCACAGTTCAATAGCAGGTGCTAGGAATTAAGAACACATTGCTGCTGGCCCTTTCTAGTGGCAATTTCACCACATTTATCTAGTCAAAGGGAAAAGGCTGCCTTGCGTGCGCACGTGCGTTGGGAGACATAAGAAAGAGGTTGATCCATGGCTTCAGCTTAACTGATGGCAACCTATAGGCTCAGCGGTGTCCAGGGTAGTTTTAGAAAGGCTGGCCAGCAGGTAGGAGACTTGTGGGACAGTTACTGACCCTCCATGGCCAGCAGGTTGTGGCCGGAGGGCACCATGCCCTCCATCTCTGCAAACTCCAAGATGGCCTTGTAGCAAAAGTAGTACTGCTCAGGGGTCTGGATGCTGAAAGCCCTCTGGGTCCTCATGCGTGACACTGTCTGGAATACATTAAGGGTGCCAAGCTCCTCCAGCTGTGCCAGGCATATGTCCAGTGAGCAGAAGGTACCTGAAAAAGGAAGGAAATGGTCACATCTAGTTTAGCTTTCCTCTCATCCCCTCTCTACCAATACCTCATGCATCATTGGGTGAATAAATTCAAAGGCAAGATAAGTAGAGATGGCCATATGCCTGTAAAGAATTCACGAAGACTGTTCAAGGCCAAGAAATAAGGCCTCTTGTTTCCAGACATACATGGGGTAAGAGGAAGAGTAGCAGGCAGGTAATACAGAGGAACTTTCTATTTCAGTCTCAGCAGTCCCACACCCAATTTGCAGAGACCATATATCCCCAGAGGCCTCCCAAAAGTCCCTCTGACCTAGGAAGGACAGCACTTATTGCAGTGTGCATGTCCTTAAGGCAGAAGAGGCTAACTGGCTCCAGAGTGAAGAAGACCAACACAGGGTAAGGGATCCCTCAGAACAGGTGATGGGGAAGCACTCTGTGACACCCACAGTGATGTTCATGAGAAGGTGGAGGGGTCAGGGGGTAACCACTGTGATGAGAATGAGTCATACAAGCATCAGCTCCAAGGCACCTGGTTCATGCAGTGTATGCACTGGCCAGCACAGGGCATACAGACACCATAGGACGTTAATGATGTGTTTTCATAGTAATTTACCAGGAAGGGATCAAATGAGCTTTTTTTCCTATCACAGATGTGATCTAAGATCCTCCCCTGACCCCAATACCTATAGATGCCTATGGATACACCAAGGTCGGCCTTATGGACATTACCTGTCCTGCCAATGCCTGCACTGCAATGGACCACAATGGGTGGCTGCTCAGGACACTGTCCTTTGGAGCGTGCTCCCATGCTGCTGACAGCCAGGCTCTGCTGGGTTCTGACCGCTCTTAGGAAGTCAAGGAGGGAAGCTGCCGAGGAAGGGACACCATAATCTGGCCAGCTCAGAAACTGGAAGTGGGTCACCTGGCGTTTATGTCGTTCCTTAGATGAGAAAAGAAGCAAAAGTTAATGAGGTCACATCTGCTTTCCCCTAACTACTTGGGGCTTTTCTAAATTCTCAACACCCTGTATCCCTACCACCAAAGCTCCCATGTACCACTCTCAACTTTCTTCTAATTGCTTCTCTATTATAACCCTATTCAAAGGAAAGGTTAAATGTTTGGAAAGGAAAGAATGCTTACATTGTAGCATCCAGATTTTAGGGGAAGGGGGGGTGGCAGGGTGGGCGGAGTAGTATTTGGGATTGAACTCAGGGCCTTCACCTTTAAAAAAAAAGTTGTTGGGCTGGAGAAATAGCATAGCTGTTAAAGTGCTTGCCTAGCAAGCTGAAAGCCTTGAGTTGATATTCCAGCACCACAGAAGATAAGGCATGGTGGTACATGCCTGTAATTCCAGCACTGGGGAGGCTGAGGCAGGATGACTGTTGTATGTTCAAGGGCAATATAGACTACAGAGCGATACCCTGTCTCAAAAAAATTGTTGTTCTGCAAATAAAATAGGTTTCCACTAAGTTGCCCAGCCTGTGCTTGATTTTACAATACTACTGACTCAGCCTCCCACAGGTCTGGACTATAGGCATGTGCTACCATGCCCAGCTGAGGACCCAGATTTTTTTCTCCTTGCAGTGCTGAGGATTAAAACTAATATTCTGTGCATCCTAGGCAAGTACGCTACCACTGAGCTGCATCTCCAGCCCCAGGACTGAGATTTCTCATGCTAAATAAGTTTTCTTCCTATTTAATGCCACTGTTGTATTGCTGGAGAAAATAAAAACCTATATTTACCTCTGTGTTATGAATTTCAAGCGTTGTTTTCTTATAATGATTCATATTCTCCACGCCTAGATTGGTCACCGTGAGGAAACCAAATCGGATCCGAGTGTCTTTTTCTAAAGGCCAGTACTGGCCACACTTTCTCCTGCCACCTTCCTCAAAGCTGAAGACACAGAGAGCAAGGTAAGCCTCCATTGCCCCACAACAATGAATCCACTCCCCCAAAAGTCTGCTGCACCTAAGTAGCAATGCCATCTCCTGCACTGTTTTTACCTCATGCCATTGGTTATTGGCAGAAAGGGAAGAAAACTTCTAAACAGACAAGGTTTCTACATGTACTTATTTAGCAGATATTTACTGTGCACTTAACCCATCTGGTCCTTCTCCTGGTATTTCATGGTATTTCACATATCTGGGATAAATACTACCAGACAAAAAAGGCAGTAGAGAAAGATACGATGGCTGAGGGAGCACTCGGCCTGAACCACAGCTGTTCACTGTTTATTCCAGTCCCCAGAGTGTCCAGGCGACAAGGGAGTGGGAAAGACACCATTTTCTGGATGCAAGTGGGAGGTGTGTGTAAGTGTTAGGTGTACCTCACCACTCTACCCCGCCCAAGTCCTCCAAGGGGTGCTTCTCCAATGCTCTCTTCCCAAACAGAGGTGGAAAAGAACTAAACAAACATTCTTTCCTTTTTCCCTCCACATCTGAAATAGACTGTAATTATTGTAATGACAATACTAATGAAATAAACTCCTTAAACTTAGCAGATTTGTGTGCCAACATCTCAAAAAAATTATTTGATCAATAGCTTCCTGACTGACCTATTATGTTTTATCTCACTTTTTTCTCTTCTCCTTCAGTGAAAATATGAGAGAGCAGAAAAATGGTCAAAAATAGCACAAAATGGACAGCAAAGGGGATCTGGCAATTCAATACACAGGAAGATAGATTCCCTCTGGAAGTAGGCCAGATTACAGGAGAACTGCCCCAGGCTTCCCAGCACTTTCTTTAGCATACAAGGCCAGTGCCTCAGAATAGGCTAAACTGGCAGAGTCCCCATATCCATAGACTACAGCTATGACAAGTAAGGTCTATCTCCTTCACGCCCTCATGCGTCAACTACGGATCAGCTGCGTAAAAGCTAAGACAGCTCCACCTTTCTGCCTTCAATGTTCTAATCTTCACTGTATTTATTTATTTAGGATAGAGTCTCACTCTGTAATTCAGGCTGGTCCTGGACTATATAGCCTAGGCTGGCCCTGAACTCATAGCTTCCATCCCCCAAGTACAAGGTTTACAGGTAAACACCACCATGCCCAATTAACTTTTATGTGGTGTCAGGGAATCGAACCCAGAGCCCTGCTCATGCAAAGCAAGCACTTTAACCACTAAACTACAATCCCAGCTCCAATCTTCACTGCTTTTTAAAGCTAAAGTTCCTTCCTGAATTATTCATGCTTGGGGTCAGAATTAAGGTGGGAATTAGTAAGAGAAAACAGATTAACTCACCGAGTAGTCATCACAATCACTAAGACTTTTTGCTCCCAAACCATGAGCCAAAAATCACGATAGGTGTTCTCCAAAGGTCCTGGAATGAAAAGTGAAGACAAGGAGCATGACCTGGGAGTGCTTCTTTCTTCCAAATACCAACTCCAGAGCACAGATGTTACCTCCTGGCTCTTCTTCCACATGCCTCCTACCACAGTGTGGTCCTTGGACCAACTACATAAACACTTAAACACTGTATGAGAGAGTGTTACAAAGGTAGAATGTAACAGCCACGGTGGTACATGCCTATGACCAGAGAGCACTCTGGAAGGCGAAGGGAGGAGGATGATAAGTTCAGGCCCAACCTAGGCAATCTAGTGATTTTTGTGAGACCCTGTTTCAAAGATACATAAATAAGTGAAAAACTGGAATACAGCTTAGTGAAAAGGCCTTCGGGGTCCAAACCACAATACCACCGCCACCCCCCCCCCCCAAAAAAAGCCCACATGTATATATTTACAAGATGCTCAGCTATACAAAAGTGGGAGGGGGGCACTGTGAACAGCACTGTAACACACCCTCTGAGCACTTAGGATTAAATCTCAAAGTACTTGCGTACTACGAATCTCCTTTCAATGAGGAGAGTTAACAACTCAAGATTACTCCCACCGTATTTTCCCAGTGTTTTATTTCCCCATCTCTGCAGTCATGGAAGCAGGACAGAATCAGGGGTTGATCAGGGCCTGAGTGTCTGCTAGTTCCACTATCATTTCTGTACATCTTTTTAGCAAGCCCTTGTATTTCATCTGGCTAGTGACACAGGCTTAGTATCCCAGCATTCTGAAAGGCTGAAGCAGGAGGATCACAACTCTGAGCCCAGCCTGGGCAAATTAGTAACTTACTAAAATCCTGTCTCAAAATTAAAAATAAAAAAATGAGGGCTGGAGAAATGGCATAGAGGTTAAAGCACTTGCCTTACAAATGTAAGGCCCTGAGTTCAATTCTCCAGCACCACATAAGGCCAGGCATGGTGGTGCATGTCTATAATCCCAGCACTTGGGAGGCTAAGGAAGAAGGACTGCCACGAGTCAAGGCCAGCCTGGGTTACAGTGAATTTAGGACCAGCCTGGGCCTTAGAGTGAGACTCTGTCTCAAAAATAAATAAATAAATAATAAAATAAGTAGAATTTTAAAATGGCCTGGGATGTAGCTCACTGCAAAGACCTTAAATTCAACCCCCAGTACCATACACACATGCATGCTCACACACAAAGACAACATTTCTAAACAAACAAACAAACAAAAAAACAAATAAGAAACCCTCTCTCAAAAGATGGCATGTGCCAATAATCCCAGCATTTTGGAGGCCGAGGCAATAGGATTGTGATTTAAGGCCACCTGAGCTATACAAGACTCTGGGTTGGAAGGAAAGAAGGAAGGAAAGAAGGAAGGAAGGAAGGAAGGAAGGAAGGAAGGAAGGAAGGAAGGAAGGAAAGAAGGAAGGAAAGAAGGAAGGAAGGAAAGAAGACAAGACAAATTCTCTCTCCATTCTTTCTCTGCCATCTCTGATTGTGAAAGCCTGGGGGCTCAAGTGCATTCAAGACTCCTCTTCCCCTGTAACCACTGCCATGGCCAAGGGAGGCACTGCCTTATAAGAAGTGCTGAAGGGGGCTGGAGGAATAGCTCAGCAGTTAAAGCACTTGCCTAACAAGTGCTACATCAAGCACTAAGTACCTGAGTTTGATTCCACAGCACCACATAAGCCGGGTGTGTGGTGGCGCACATCTGTAATCCCAGCACTCGGGAGGTTGAGGCAGGAGGACTGCCCTGAGTCCAAGGCCAGTTTGGGCTCCATAGCGAGTTCAGGACCAGCTTGGGCTACAGAGCGTGACCCTGTCTCAAAAAAAAAAAGTGCCGAAGACAACCTATTTTCACAGTGGCCTAGCATGTCATGTGGAACTTCTAAAGCTGTACAAGTTTTAGACAGGTGCCAAGCCTATCTTTGCAAGTTTGCATCTAACTTTGATGAGCCTTATAAATCAAGTTGGTAGTACCCTTTGTGCTGAATACTAAATCAACTTAAATAAGGTTGATGCAGGTAATAAAGTAGGAAATGTGTATTCTTCTATAAAACAGAAAAAAATCGTCCACAAAGTGGCTGGTTGCAGTTGTGTAGTTAGGACTATGGCAAAGAACTGCATTGAAGAGTACTTCAATCAAAGAAACATACAAATGAAAAACTTAGCTTTCAAAAGAAAGAAAACAAGCAAAGAAAAGACAAAAAGAATAAGAACAAAAGAAATTCTCTTTCATGGGGCTGGAAGAATGGCTCAGGGTTAAAGCACTTGCCTAGCAAGCGCTCAGGCAAGCACTAAGTACCTGAGTTCAGTTCCCCAACACCATGAGCGTGTTGGCACATCCCTATAATCCCAGCACTCGGGAGGCTGAGACAGGAGGATTACTGTGAGTCCAAGGCCAGCCTGGGCTACAGAGCAAGACACTGTCTCAAAAAAAAAAAAAAAAAAAAAAAAGAAAGACAGAAAGAAAGAAAGATTCTCTCTCATGTTCCTAGAAAAGTATGTTAAGTACCTTCTGTGCCCAGCATGGTGATGCAGTCTATAATTACAGCATTACAGCATTCTGGGAGGCTGAGGCAGGGTTATTGCAAATGTGAGCCCAAGCTAGGCAACTCAACAAGACTCTGTCTCAGAAATACAAATATAAAAACAGCAATGGCACACGCCTGTAATCCCAGCACTTGGGAGGCTGAGGCAGGAGTACTGCTGTGAGTCCAGGAACAGCCTAGGCTATAGAGTAAGATCTGGTCTCAATAATAAATAAATAAATAAATATTTAAAAATAAAAAATAAAAGTGCCCTGGGGTTGATATAGCACAGTGTGAAGAACCTGGGTTCTACTCCCAGTGCTATTTTCTCCTATCACCCCCGTCCCAGAGAAAAGTAACATCTCCTGGATAAAGTCAGCAAAGCCAGCATAAAGTGACTAAAGCCTAAAGCTTAAATATCCTCCCCCATCAAATCTAAAGAAACGAACATTCCGAGGCCTCCTAAAACCAATCATTAGGCTCTAGGAGCCCATGTGGGTGAGGGCAATTCCTAGTGATGCCTCTAACCTCAAGCAGATCACATAAATCTTACACGAGCCAAAAAATTATTTTTCTTGTTTCTTCTTAGGGTTTTCAAAAGAATTCATTTTGGAGACAGTGGTCCTTCTCAGGAAAAATATAAAATAAAATGATGTAATCATTAGACCAATTACCAATATTTAAGAATCTAAAGGTCCTTTTTCCATTTTCCTCCCCAAATGTTCACTTCGAAAATTTTCAAACTTACAAGAAAGTTGAAATAGGAGCTGGAGGAATAGCTCAGCGGTTACAGTACTTGTCTAGCAAGCACTATGTACATGGGTTTGATTCCCCAGCACCATATAAACTGGGAGTGGTGGCGTACACCTGTGATCCCAGCACTCAGGAGGCTGAGGCAGCAGAATTGCCATGAGTCCAAGGCCAGAACAATCCTGGACTACAAAGTGAGAGACCCTGTCTCAAAAAAAAAAAAAAAAAAAAAAAAAAAAAAAAAAAAAAAAAAAAAAAAAAAAAAAAAAAAAAGTTGAACTAGCACAGAGTACCTTCATCTATTCTTGATCTGGAAAGCTATCACTTTGGAATATATGCCTCTACTCACTCTCTCTCTCTCTCTCTCTCTCTCTCTCTCTCTCTCTCTCTCTCTCTCTCTCTCCTTCCCACTGAACTATGTAAAAGCTGAATACTAAACTGGAGGTGATGGCACAGACATGTAGCCCAGGCCTATTCAGAACAATGAGGCAGAAGGCTCATTTAAGCCCAGGTAGTCAAGGCCAACCTAGGCAACACAGTGAGACTACACCTCAAAAATAAGCAAATCAATAAGCAAATGTTACAAACTGTATTGCACTCTTAAAATTAAAAAAAAGATTTCTCTCTCTCTCTCTCTCTTTTTATTTTCCTTTTTGAAACATAGTCTTGTTCTGTATCCCTAGCAGAGCCCAGCTGGCTTTAAACCCATGGCAATCCTCCTGCCTTGGCCTCGCAAATGCTGGCATTTAAGAATGCAGATTTCAAGTTAATTGTTCTTATCAATTAATAAAGAGAAAAGTTGTAGATGAGCCTAGCCTGGTGGCTCACACTGGTAATCCCAGGGAAGCTAAAAAGAAGGACTGCAATTTCGAGCCCAGCTTGTGCAACTAAGCTACTTAGTGAGAACCTGTCTCAAAATAAAAATAACTAAATAATAAATAAACGGGACAGAAATGTAGCTAAAGGCAAGGAACTTGGATTCAATTTCTAGTACACCAAAGAAAAGGAAGAGGAAGAAGAGGGGCTGGAAACATAGCTCAGAGATTAAAGCACCTGTCTAGCAATGCAAGGCCCTGATTCCCTAGCATCATATAAGCTGGGTAGGGTGGCGCAGGCCTATAATCTCAGAATTTGGAAGGCTGAAGCAAAGGGATTGCTGGGAGTTTGAGTCCAGGCTGAGCCACACATTGAGTTCAGAACCAGCCTGGACTATAGAAGGAGACTCTCAAAAACAAAAACAAAGACAAAAAAAAAAAAATCGCCAATACCTAACGGGGCTGGAGGAATTACACAGCGGTTAAAGCGCTTGCCTTACAAGCACAAGACCCTGAGCTGATTCCCCAGCACCACATAAGCCAGGTGTGCTGGAGCACGCCTATAATCCCAGCACGTGGGAGGTTGAGGCAGGAGGACTGCAGTGAGCCCAAGACTAGTCTGGGCTCCATAGTGAGTTCAGGAGCAGCCTGGGCTACAGAGTGAGACCCCGTCTCAAAAAAACAAACAGAAAACAAAACAGGAGCAACAACAATAACAACAAAAAAAACAGAAGTATTTATAGTAGTATTTGTAGAAGTTACGACACTTCAATTCTGAATACTGAAGCAAATACAGGGAGAACAAGGGCATTCTCCCCATACAGTAGTAATGTTTTGTGAATAAAGATGATTTCCTACAAACAAAAAGTAACATAGTCTTACACACCCAAATAAACATTGATACATTAGCTGGTACAAAGTCCCAGGCTATCCAGGAATTTACCCTTAACACTTTCTCCCTATTGAGGATCCAATCACAATCACATACTGCCTTTGTTATCTACTCAGCCTCCTCTGCCTCCACGCCCCCAAGCTCAGTCCCCCTCTGTCCTGGCTCCATGAGATTAACTTTGAAGAGCTTGTCTCGAGTCTCAGTTTCCTTGTAGGATGCCATAAAATCTGCATTTGTCTAGTTTGTTTCTCATGGCTAGATTTAGGGTTTTTTTTTTTTTTTTTGAGAGCGAACCCAGGATCTTATGCTATGCTAAGGCAAGTACTCAACCATGACACTATCTTCCTAGTCCAACGTTCAAATTTCATTTTATTTACTATTATTGTTGTTGGTATTATTATTATTTTTGTGATACGGGAGCTCCAACCTAAGACCTTCAAACTGAGCCATATCCCTAGCACATTTTTTCATTTAATTTTGGCGGGATCTCACTAAATTGCCCAGGCTGAACTCCAACTCGTAATCCTTCAGCTTCAGCCTCCCTAAACACTAAAATTACAGGCTTGAACCACCAGGCACAAGCTTATTTATTTATTCATTTATTTATCTATTTATTTTAAATCAGAGATTGAAACCAGGGTGTTTGCACCAAGCTACAACCCTTGCCCTTTCCAAATTTTCTACGTTGAAACAAGGTCTCACAACTGTGTTTGAAGTTGAAATGAATCCTCTTGCCTCAGCCTCGCCCTGTGCTAACACAACTACTTCGGATTCAAATTTTAAAACAAGGTAATGCCAGGTTTTTGTTGTGTTTTGAGACAGAGTCTCACTTTGTAATCCATGCTGGTCCTGAACTTACTATGTAGTCCACGTCAGATCATACCAGTTTTAAAAGAAAAGTTGTTTGGGATACAGTGCAATATGAAGATCGTGGGTTCAATCCCCAGTACCACAAATAATCAATAACAAAACCGGTAACATACAACATGTGATACATATTTCTCACACCATCAAATCAGAAGTCAGTAGGTTTATTACTTTATGATTATAACCTATGTGTTATCTTCTTTATCAGTGGTGTTTAATCACTGGTTTAAGAAACTATCCATCCTGTTTCTCTTTTTGAAAATTTCCAGTACTGACTTGGGATACTCTACAACTGAGTTACATCCTTTCCCCTTTCACCTCTTCCCTTTTTTTCTCATCTTAGTTTGAAACAGGGTCTCCCTAAGCTGTTCAGGTTGGCACTAAACCTTTGGTCCTTCTGCCTTAGCCTCCTGCGGGCCTTCTTTGGTCACCCAGATCTCCTACGACCCATTCTCTGCAGTAGTCAAAGGGCTCTAAGCTCTAAGATTAGAGCTCTAAGCTGTTGCTTGCCTGTTTTGTTTACCTGGGTTTCAATTTCCTCCCATTTTCTTTTCTTCTTCGCCTTCGTCTTTTTTTGTGTGCTTGGATTTGAACTTGGTGTCTCACACATGTGCTCTGCCACTAATGTATTAATATAGTCCTGGCTTCCTCCCATCTTCTCTGAAAGTGATATAGTGTTACTGAGACACAGGCCAGGCTGGGAGAAGCACTGGACCCATACAAGCATTCTTTAGACATCCCATCTGAAATCACCCTAGACGCCAGTGTTTTACTGTTAGTTAATATAGACTATGATGTACCAGGAACACTTGCTGAAGTGTTCTGTGATGATTTGGGGACCAGAAAAGGCCTTCTAGAACAGCAACACTCACTCTTTTTTTTAAAAAAAATTTTTATTTTTTAGCAGGACTTGGGATTGAACACAGAGCATTCCTTCTGACTACATCCCCA
Source organism: Ctenodactylus gundi (assembly GCA_004027205.1). NCBI lineage: Eukaryota > Metazoa > Chordata > Mammalia > Rodentia > Ctenodactylidae > Ctenodactylus > Ctenodactylus gundi. The sequence continues at coordinate 157,311 of PVKB01003784.1, forward strand.
ACCCCTTTTTACTGTTTATTTGAAACAAATTCTCAGTAAGTTACTAAATTGCTCAGGCCGGGCTCAAATTTACAGTTACCCTGTCTCAGCCTTCAAAAATGTTGGGATTATAGGCCTGCACCACCTGGCCTGGTAGCAATACTCATTCAAAAAATAGACTCAACCTCTGGGAAGTATCACTGCCATTCTTGGCTTTTACTGACCACAAAGAGAATGTCATAGGTTGAGTTCTGGTGGCCAATTTCTTTGAATTGGTCACACTGAGACAATACTGAGACACAGTGCTACTGGGCCTACGGGTGCAGGTCTATAATTCCAACACTGAGGCAAGAGGATCCCAAGTTCAAGCCCAGCCTGGCAACTTAGACTAAAAATAAAAATACAAACAGGGAGGGGGGAGGGGTGGAAACAAAGGTAGGGATGTAGCGCAGAATGAAAACCCTAGGTTCATTTTCTAGTATTGCAAGAAAAAGAAAACATACATTTTTTAAAAGTTAATTAATTAGAAAACTTAAAAACAGGCTGGGGGGAGGCTGGAGGAATGGCACAGTGGTTAAGCCCTTGCCTAGCAAGTGCAAGGCCCTGAATTCCCCAGTACCGCATAAACTGGGTATGGTGGCACACACCTGTAACCCCAGTATTTGAGAGGCTGAGGCAATAGGATTGCCGTGAGTCCAAGGCCAGCCTGGGCTATATAGTGAGTTCAGGATCACCCTGAGCTACAGACAAGACCCTGCCTCAAAAAAAAAAAAAAAAAAAAAAAAAAGTAGGCTAGGATGTAGCTCAATGTAAAAGCCCTGGGTTCAATCTTTAGTACTACAAGAAAAAATTTAAAAACAGTGCTAAAAGTTGCAGGCAGGAAATATTTGTGCATTTAAATCTCCAGTTCAGCTCTCTGCAGTCATTTTTAAGCACACCTACTTCAGAAACCCTGTACCTTGCAACTGTTTTCCTTAACTACCAACCTCTATGAAAGGCTGGGAACTAGTGGCTACAACATCAACTCAAGTTGTATTTCCTGTAAAAATTATGCCAGGGGCCTGGAAAATAGCTCAGCAGGTAGAACACTTTCCTAGCAAGCGTAAAGTCCTGGATTAAATCCCCAAGTATCACAAAAGTGAGGCTTGAGGTGGCACACGCCTGTATTCTTAGCAATCAGGAGGCTGATGCAGAAGGATTGACTGCCTCGACTTCAAGACCAGCCTGGACCACAGATTGAGACCCTGTCACTAAAACAACCAATCAATCAATAATAGGCCATCATCTAGCACAGAGAATCAGAGGAAGATGGCAAAAAACCAACACATGAAGGCTGAAACAGCTTACCTTGTGTGCCAATGTAGGCATTCTTCTGCTTATACCCATCCATGAAACTGGCATTGATGTAATCTGTCTAATAATAAAAAGGACACATTATTGAAGGTGTATGGAATATATCATTTGGAGAAAACACTAAAACACTGGATAAGCACAATCCAAAGTGTCAATATTCTCTTGTCAGACACAAACTGAGTGAAAGGGCCAATTAAAAATTGCACTTTAACAAATGGTCAGAGGTTAACTGGCTATCTTCTTGCATAAAAATCAAGGTGATTCCTTCCTGATATCAGTCACAAAAATTAAGTCAATTTGGGGACTTGAGGAGTGGCACAACATTTGAAGCACTTGCCTTGCAAGCACAAGGCCCTAAATTTGATTCCCCAGCATCACATAAAGCTGAAGTGTGGTGGTGCACGCCTGTAATCTCAGCGCTGGGGAGGCTGAGGCAGGCGGGCTGTTCTGCGTCCAAAGCCAGCTGGGGCTACACAAGTGAGTCCAAAGACCTAAATGTAAGAGATTAAAACTATACAACTCTTCATAGAAAATGTAGCAGTTAACTCTCACTTTGGGTTAGGCAAAGCCTTCTTAGATATTACACAAAAGTCACAAGCAACAAAAGAAAGAAAATAAATGGAACTATATTAAATTAGAAGCTGGGTCTGGTCATGTAGGCTTGTAACCCCCAGCACTCTGGGAGGCAGGAGGATCTCAAGTTTGAGCCTAGCATTGGTAACTTAATAAAAATCCTGTCTCAAAATCAAAACTGAAAAATGGGCTAGGAATGTAGTAAGGATGAAGGCCCTGGGTTGTATCCTTAGTACTGCAAATAATAATGATAATGGTAATAAATAAAATAAAGTTAGAAACCTTTAGTTGGGCATAGTGACATGTTTTCAATCCCAGCTACTTGGAAAGTTAAAGCAGGAGATTTCCAAGTCTGAGGTCAGTCTGGGCAACTTCTCAAGACTATGTCTTAAAAAATAAAAATGACGGGGTATGACTGTACATCTGTAATCCTAGCACTATGGAAGGCTGAGGAAAATCAACAGTAACTTAGCAAGATCTCATCTTGGGCTGGAGAAATAGCTCAGCAGTTAAAGCATGCTTGCTAGCAAGCGCTAAGTGCCTGAGTTGATTCCCTAGAACCATATAAACCAGATGTGGTGGCACACACTTGTAATCTCAGCCCTTAGGAGGCTGAGGCAAGAAGATTGCTGTGAGCTCTAGACCAGCCTGGGCTACAGAGTAAGACCCTGTCGAAAGAAAGAAAGAAAGAAAGAAAGAAAGAAAGAAAGAAAGAAAGAACAAATAAGTAAATGCTAAGATATAGTTCAGTGAGAAAGTCCTGGTTCAATCCCCAGTACCTCAATAAATAAATAAATAAATAAATAAATAAATAAATAAGTAAAAAGGGCTGAGGATATAGCTCGGTGGTAGAAGATGACCTGCATTCAATATCCAGTGCCATAAAGAGTTTAAAAACTAAAAAATAAAAATACTCTGGTACTTAAAAAGACATGAAGAAAATGAAAATAATTCACAGAATGCAATTATTTATGTGATAAGAAACTTGTATCTAGAATATGAAAAGAACCATACAAATCAATGATAAAAAGACAATTTAATATTGGGCAAAAGAAGATAAACAGACATTATTCCAAAGAAGATCTACAGATAGCCAACAAGTACACAAAAGGATGCTCAAATATTAGACATGAGGGATATTAACAAAACTCAATAGATACCACTTCAAACCAATGTTAAGCCAGGTCAGTGGTGCTTGTCTGCAGTGCTAGCACTTTGGGAGGCTGAGCGGGAAGACCCCAAGTTTGAGCACAGCCTAGCAATTTAGCAAGACTCCATCTCAAAAAACAAAATTAAAAATGGGCTAGGAGGTGGGCAAGGTGACACCTGCTTGTGATCCCAGAACTCAGGAAGCTGAGGCAGGAGGATTGTCGAGAGTTTAAGGCCAGCCTAGGCTAAATAGTGAGCTTAGGAACAGCCTGTCCTACAGAGCTATACCATTTCTCAAAACCAAAATAAAGCTATGTGAATAGGTATGAGCAATAATGCATAAATTAATTAGGTTGATTTAGCCATTCTACAACATATAGGTATTTTTTTCTACACGTATTTCAAAACATGTTGAAAATTTTCATTAATAAAAATAAACCCCAAGAAATAAAATGAGAATGAATAATCCCAATTGTAGAAATATCATAAGTTTTGTGCCCCTGAAACAAAATAAATTATGTCCCTAAACTAAAAACAAACAAAAAAACCCCTAAATCTTCCATTTACTGTGGGGGAAAAAAACATTTGTCAGGAGGACTGCTGGGAGTTTGAGGGCAGACCAGGCTACCTAGTGAGTTTACAACCAGTATAGACTACAGAGTGAGACCCTGTCTCAAAATAAAAATAAAACCTTTGCCAATCTTTGCAATAATGAGACTACAAATCTGGAAATGATCTTCAGGTTAACTACAGGGTGACTAGAATCATTTCCTGGTACACTCAGTTCACTCATTCACATATTTTCTGTCTGTTACACACCACACTCTTCTACAGATTGGAGACAGTAGTCAAAAAAACATAAACACAGGTATTTCTGACTTCACAGCCCTGACTTAATCATTACACTCTACTCCTTCAGTGCGCGTACTCTAACAATCTCAGCAATAAATTCACCCTCAGCCAAATGCTTAGCTAATACCTTGTAGGGAAAGCCTCTGCAAGTACCCCTGACAGGGTTGTGAATTCTGTTTTTATGCCTGAAACAGTAGGGTCAAGGGAAATTAAAATTCTGATCTCAGAGTCCTAAACCATGTATCATATATGCTTAAATCCAAGGCAATGAATTTTACAAAAGTTACTCCTTAGGAAAGGGGGAAAGAGGTGGATATAACAAATCTTTACAACGAGTACCATGTTAAAGAGACACTGGTCCTATGGCACAAGCCTGAATCCTAGCACTACAGAGCCGAGAGTACGCAACTGAGCAAATTAGTGAGACCTTGTCTCAAAAGTCAAAAACTAAAAATGGTCTAATGATGTAGCTTCTTGTAAGGATTCTGGGCTCAATCTTAGTAAAACCCCACCCCCCTAAATAAGAGAGACACTATCTGAATTCCTCTCCTTTGAAACGGTAACTTCAATCAATGCTATGGCTCCCCTCCCAGCACCACCTCAGTACTAGAGACTGAACCCATGGCATTCATACTGGACGAAGCCTTGATGAACCACTAAGTTGCCTAGGCTGGGCTTACTAAACTTACAATCTTCGCCTGAGCCCATTATGTTTAACAAAATGAATCAGACACAGAAGGGTGAATGAATATCACATGGCTTCTCTGCTATGGGAAAACCAAACCATAAAAATAAAGAGAGAGAGATGAAAAGACCACAAGAAGATAGACTTTGTAGAAAGGGAGGGGATGTGTTGGGGGGGTGGGGGAGAAGGGCATAAGAAGGGAAGTAAAAATGATCAAGATGCAATATGTAAACTGTTACTATTTTTTTTTTGTTTCTTTTTTTGAGACAGGGTCTCACTCTGTAGTCCAGGCTGGTCCTGAACTCACTAGGGATCCCAGGCTGACCTTGGACTCACAGCAATCCTCCTTTCTCAGCCTTTCAAGTGCTGGGATTACAGGCGTGTGCCACCATGTGCAGCTTACGTGGTGATGGGAAATCGAACACAGGGCCCTGAGTTTGCTAAGCAAGCACTTTAACCACTGTGCTATATACCTCTAGTCCCTAAAAAGAATTTTCAAAAGTAAATAACTATGAGAGAAAGATGAATGAAAAATTAAAACTGTCCTAATTTTTATCCTACTAGATTTTCCTGATTCAGAATCAATGTTCCAATGACAATACTATGTATTTAAAGAAAACAATGTATTCTGTAAAGCCATTTTAGGTTGACTCAAAGTGGTTCAATGTGAACAAAGATACTAATATTAAAGGCACATATGAAAGGTGAGTCAAATTTTCACTATTGCTATATTACATGTGTAGTTTTAGTATGTCTAAGTATGAAAAAGACTATTAAAGGACATACTCATTGATCAGACTATCGTCAGATTTGCAATCCACCTGCCTCAGCCTCCCAAGTAGCTAAGATCACAGGTGTGTAGCAATATGGCCAACCAAAATAATCTCTAGATGTCAGTTTAACATGGTGGACTGGTAACTCTAGGCTATTTCTTCTCTATTCCTCGACCCCTGTGTATATTATAGTGGTCCATATAAATGGAAAAATGAGTCACTAATAATCAAAGATGCCCGATACTGACACATACATACTCAAATCACCTGAGTTGGCCTGTATGACAATGCCTTCACAACAAAGAAATAATGGCAGAGATAATTTAACATTTATTTAAGCACTCACAATATACCAGGCCTTGTACCACTAGCATCCATATAAAAAATGTCACTTATAAACTGGGCACATACTTGTAATCCCAGCACTCTGGGAGGCTGAGGCAGGAGGATCACAAGTCTGAATCCCACCAGGCAACTAAGACAGATAGATAGACTCTGTCTCAAAATGTTAAAAGGGCTGGAAATGTAACTTAGTGTGAAGCTCCTGGGTTCACTTCTTAGTACTGAGGAAAAAAAAAAAACAACTTTTTTTTTTTAACATCTGAGTCAATATTACTGGCATTGAAGGACTCACCTATTGTCAGACTACTACATACAAAAATCAGAATTTAAGCCTCATCTCCCTGTCTTCAAGGTCCATTCTGATTCAGTATTCATTTCCTTTACAATAGTCATTTCACTGTGGGAAAGGGTTATTTCCCACAGCACTTCAAAACAGATGGCACTCCTGTGTACCTGAGTGTGGCCACTTCGCTTCGTCAGCTTCACTCTAGTCTGGTCCAGGCAGGGAACATCCCCATAGCGGTTCTTCTCTAAGTTTCCTGGAGACCTGAAGAAAACAAAACAGACAAGGAAAAATAAGGAATTGGTAAGTCTGGTGTGCAGGCACATGCTGTTTGGGAGAATCCAAGAAAATGGTCACAAGTTCATGACCAACCGAGACAGAAAGACAGGACAGCTGTGAGTTTGAAGCCAGCATGGGCAACATAGTTAGTCTTGGATGTCAATTACAGTTGGAATAGGGATGTAGGAGCTTTATGCTTTTTTTTTTTTTTTTTTTTTTTGAGACAGGGTCTCACTCTGTAGTCCAGACTGGTCCCAAACTCACTATGGAACCCAGGCTGTCCTTGAACTCATGGTAATCCTCCTGCCTCAGCCTCCCGCTGCTGGGATTACAGACATGTACCACCATAGCCAGCATATATGGTGCCGGGGAAATCTAACTCGGGGCTTTACACGTGGTAGGCAAGTGCTCTAACCCCTGTGCTATTCCTCCTGCCCTCGCTACTACTTTTGTTTTGGTACCAGTGATTGAACCCAGGGCCTCAGACATCATAATCATGTGCTCTACTGCTGAGCTACACTCCCATCCTGCATTCAACCTTTCTAGGAAGCTTTTCTTTACTTACAAAAAAAAAAAAAAAAAGATATTTCCCTTCAAGAGAGAAAGAGAGCCCCAAACAGACTAAGAAAATAAAAAAACTGGGTATGTTAAGCAGTGTGCTACAACAGGCAGTACTCAATGCCTGGAAGCAGTGTACAAGTGGGCAATGGGGCGATGGGCCAGGGCTGGGTACATCTCAAGGCACATGCCAGAAAAGCCTGAGCTGCCATGATCGCAGCATGGAAGGCCATGTTGGGGAGTGCTCAGAAGAGAAGGGCTTCCGAGACAGTGTCAGCCTTCTTGGAGAGTAACGAAGGTTGTAATGTTACAAGGGGTAAGAGACAGTGAGTAAAGGCAACTCTGTTAAGATCTCAAATAGAAATGAAGAATATGTAATACCTAAAGAGAGGTAGGGGGAGAAAAAGAGGGTACAGCCCAAAAAATTATCAAAAGATGCTCACAATAAACTTCTCTCACTCTCATTCCACTCCCTTTGTTCGTGTGGTACCAGGAACTGAGGGCAGGGCCTTGGGCCAAGCAGTAACTCTACCAATGAGATACATTTCTCAGGTTTTTTTTTTCTTCTTCTTGGAGACATACTGCTGAATTGCTCAGATTGTGCTCAGATTTGTAACCCACCTGCCTCAGCCTCCCAGGTCACTGAGATTACTGGTATGTAGCACTGTGGCTAGGCAAAATAATCTCTAAATTTCAGTTTAACATGGTAAACTGATAAATCTGGAATTATTTCACTCCAACCAGCAGCCTCACTAAAATGCGACAAAGGAACTATTCAGTAGAAGGTCAAAGGTGACAATGTAGGCATTAGCAGACACAGAGTTCAACCTGTTCCAGTAAAAAAAAAAAGGCAGATGGGAAGATTTTAGTTTACCCAAATGTAGGAAGCTATGATTTAGGAAGGTACCTACCAAGAGATAAAAATGACTCACCCTAAGAACTCCCACACCCTGGAAGTCAAAGTAAGACACATGGCTAAAAACAGGGAAGAAATGACTCAAAAGAAAAAAAAAATTAAGTTGTGGGTGTCAGGTATTGTGTCTCAGCAAAAAGAAAGTAACTCACTGAAACTGGTTTCTGAGAAGTGGGGTTGTTCCTGCAGCTTAACCTGACCATGCGGCTTGGGAGCCTTTGGGAGTGGTGTGCAGAAAAACTTTAGTCTGGAGGTCCTGGCTAGAGAAGCCTTAGACACTATGAGCCAGATTCGATGAGAAGTTCTGACCAGAACTCAGCGTAACAGAATGCCAACAGAAGTGCAGTTTGGAAGGGCCAGGCTCAGGATGTTTCAGATGGAAAGGAGTACCAACTCACAACTGATCTAGAAACCATACATGTTACACTCAGGCAAAAAAGGGTCTTAGAAACAGCAGGGAAAAAAAAGCTGCAAAAAATTTGCAATTTTGATAGAATGAAAATGACTGTGAAATCAGGACAAAGGGCCCAAGATTGTTGAAGAAATAGCATTTAAAAAAAGTTAAGTACTATATGCATCGGGACAACAGGAGAGATCCCTTGAGGGCATCTCAAGAATTAGCAAGACTCCACCCTTTACAAGATCAGGAGCTCAAAGGCACTGACTTTGTTCTAGTACCTCCCAGGTGTATTTGCCAAAGTTCGGGCTATCCAAGAGCTTTGAGACCACTGTGGCCACAGCCCAAGTGGGCAAGACTACTCATCAAGCTAGCAGCAGACCTTGGTGCTGCGGTTACAGGCATGCAAAATGCAAAAGTCGTAGGGACATGGAGTCTTCTACCCAGATTTCAGAGGCCAGACAGTGTGACCTTGGAAGGGAAGTGCAGGAAGTTGAGGCAGTAAAGCCAAAGCTGCAGGGTGGATGCAGATGTGTGCCCTCCAGAAGTCTCATATACCTATGGATACTGTATACTCTTGGAAGATAGGGCCTAGCCAGAGGGGCAGATGCTTGGGGCTTGACCTAGAAGGGTAGCTCCACCATTCCTCTCTGTTCTGTCATGCTGTGAAGATCTGTCTCCAAACCTCGCCCTGGCCGCAGCCCTGCCATGTGATTATACCATTTCCCAGCTGCCTACACGTGAGTGGACTGTGACCTAAAATAAGCTTTTCCTCCCCTAATTTGTGCATGTCAGGTATTTTGTCACAGCAATGAAAAAGTAACTAAGACAGAAGGCCACAGGCTATGTAAGCAGAGTGAGCACAAAAAAGCCATGAAGGTTACACCTGCAAGTATTGATGTAAGAGTGGGGCCATTCAAGGCCTTTGGAACCTACTTCTCACCTGCTTGTCCTTGGTGCTGGACACAGATTTAATGGAACTACAGGATTTAATGTTGCCCTGCTGAGTTGAGATCTTGCTTTGGTCTGATTGCTTTCTATTCTCCTATTCTTCCTTTAGGAATGGGAACAGTTACCCTGTACCACTGTATATTGGAAGCATTTAATTTTTCTTTGATTTTCACAGGAGCTCATAACTAAAACTCTGCTTTGGGTCTTAGAGGAGACTCTGGACTTGGATTTTTAGCAGTACTGGAACGATTAAGACTTTGGAGTGGTGGCATATGCCTGTAATCCCAACACTCAGGGGGCTGGAGCAATAATAACACAGTGGTTAGACTGCTTGCCTGGCAATTTTAAGGCACTAAGTTGTATTCCCCAGCACCACATAAGTCAGGTGCTGAGGTACTTTTGTATAATCCCAGCACTTAGGCTGCTGAAACGGGAGGACTGCTGTGAGTTC